>WMED01019301.1:0-12465 GCA_019650415.1 Pipa parva | reverse complement strand
AAAATCTTGCTTAGGAGCAGCATTATAAATATGTAATTTGTTTTTGTTTTTATCTGTCAAAAACAAACTATTGTTTGAGAAACATTGAAAAATTATTTAATTAGTGAATACAAACAATTTGATTTCTTTAGTAAACACATTACTGTAATGTTCATGCCTTTCAGTTAACTGATCTCCTGAAATAAGTGTATGTTCTACCCTGTTTCCCCGAAAATAAGACAGTGTCTTATATTAATTTTTGCTCCCAAAGTTACACTATGTCTTATTTTCAGGGGATGTCTTATATTTCCCTAAAGAAAAAATCACACTCATTGTCACGGCAAGTATTGCATGATGCAAATCATGCGATACTTACCGGGAGAAACTTCAAAGCATTCTCCCGAGTTATTAAACGCGGAAAAGCGAAAACGGCTTTTCTAAGTTTAATAGATTTTGCCCTAAGGGTAATGACTAAGGGGAATTCACCAAAGTGTGAAGTGATGTGCGAATCCTTCACCTCACTTTGCACTTTGGTGAATTCCCCCCTAAGTCGTGTGCCTCCCATGCAAACACAATACAGACAATGTACCAATGTGGATGTAAAAATCAATTAGAAATATATGTGCAAACAGAAGTTGCTCTGGCCCTATTGCAGGCTGTGTCCTCCAACAGAAACCCAGCCTAGGTGTCACACCCATGATATACAAGGCAGTGTCCTCTTGATTTTACAATCATTCAGGGGGTTCAGCAACAGGGACAATATTTATTGAAGTCTAGTACTTGATCAGCAGCTGTCTTTCATTTTATAGCTCCCATGTCCCAGGAAATATTAAGTGCTAATTGCTTGCTATAGGAAACTAGAACTTTTATCAATGATTGGCCATCATGCCTCTACAGACCCTGAGAGCAAAGCATCTGGTACATGCCCCCCGCACCCTCCTCCCCCCCCAGTGCCACCCACCTCGCAACACCCTCCCTGGCCGTGAAACCCCCACTAACCTCCAACATTGCCAATTCTCCTTACCTGCACTGCTCTGTCTGCAGCACTGAACAGCGCTCCTCACTTCCTCCCCCACAGCTTCCTGATGACTTCATTGCTGTGAGCCGGGGGAGGCAGAGGTGCTGCAACAGGAGACAGTAGGTGAAGCCGGTACTTCAATGGGTGCTTATTTTTGGGGTGGGGCTTATTTTAGGGGGCGGGGCTTATTTTCAGGGGGTGTCTTATATTTGGGGGGTGCCTTATTTCTAAAACTAAAGTAAAACATCCCCCATGCCTTAATTTCGGGGGATGTCTTACTTTCAGGGAAACACGGTATATACTAGTTAGTTTAAGAACCAGTAAAACCAGAAAAAATGGTTTAACATAGCAGTTATTCCTATATAATAGTGGTAAAAATGTTTTAAGTTTTATTGCATATTTGCACAAATAATATCTACTAATGTTTATAATTACAGCTACATTTTAAAAATGACATCCTACTTAAAAAGTAACAGTGATCTGCTGGTGGATGCAATAGCAGTGTAATAACTAAGTTATTTATTTGGACATAGGCCTAACAAATCTCCTTGCCCTCTACAAGCACATTCCCTGTATTGCTCTGAAGATTATCATAATAGCTGTGTAGTTTCCCTTTTAATTTTAAAAGTGGCCAAATCTGGCTGACTGATCATAATATAATTCACATCCCATACTACATTAAGATGGATACGAAAATTAAGCTCCTTTCTGGATGGGCATGATTCTTCACTTTTTCATGAACTGAAGAAAAACGTATTAGTTTCCAATGATACCCATGTATTATTCTGGGGCATTGTACAAGTAGAACTTTTGGGAAGCCTCATTTACATACATTGTAAATGAGCAGTGTTATATTGATCTTGTATAATTCTGAAGTGCAGAGAAACTAAAGGTCTGTAAATATATGCCTGTTATATATTAGTCTGGTGTTTTTTTTCCAATGCTGGGCTGATTTTTAAATCCTGTTCATACATGGTCTTAATATATTGTTGTCTTAATATAATATTGGCCCTACTGTTGGCATGAGCTTTAAATACAAATTGACTTTTTTTATCTAGAAGTAGTGCATTTTAGATTATTATTGGTTAATATTGCATAAAGATTTCCTGTTCTTTTGCTGCTGTTTTTCAGCTTAGATGTTGAAAATAGCAGGAGTAAGGATAAATAACATTTTCTAATGCTCCTATTTGTCACAGATGTCACAATCATCTGTAATTTTTTTCCAGCTAATTCTGTGCAAGGTTCTTTTGGAGCAGTAATAGATATGCTTTGTTATTAAAGAAGTGATGTAAACTTCTTCAATTCTAAAGTTTAACTGTTCCTCGCATATTAATAATGGGTATGTTCACAATGATTTCAAATACTTTAACAAGTCACAATTTTCCTGTAATTACAATTTTCGCTCACAATTCTTATTTAAAAAGGTCACAGAGTCAATTACTGATGTGATTTATTTTCTAAGGATGTGAACTGTTTCTGGATTGTATGAACCCTCGAGATACATGAAATTGAATCTGAGCTCATCATTTTGCAGATACTGGGAGGAGACAGGCTGAATGTGATTGATTGGCTTTTTACTTTTTTGGGAAGGGGGGATGTAACATGGGGTATGAAGTGCTATCCCAATGCTAAAATTTTAATTAATTTTTTTTAGCGAATTGATGGAAAGGGTTGAGTAGCAAAGATCGAAAGATCAGGTCAAAAACTGGATTTTAATCATGGTAATAATATGAATTTTGTGCAGAGTTAACATCTATAAATGGGGTATGAAACTTTTCACATTTGTCATCCTTCAGCATGAAATGGTGGGTAGTTCATCTTAATGCTGGGTGTTTTAATCTGTAAATGAGACTCAATACCTTTTCAAATTAGATTTTTTTTTTCTTAAAAGAACCAATAACACTAGAAAAAATAAGAATGGATTGACATGACAGTTATTCCTACAGAGGTACTTGTAGATATTTTATCTTAGAAATGAAATTCCTGATTTTGTTTGCTGGTTGCAGCCATATTTTATTGTTAAGTAATATGTATGAATGATATCTTCTCCCTCTGCTTAGGTGGGTTTCCTCTGGGTACTCGGGTTTCCTCCCACATGTTTAATGAAATTAGATTATAGGCTCTAAAGGGGATCTGACTGAAATAAATGCTTTTGATCCATGCCCAATGTGTCAGCTCTCTATAAATAAATAAATAACAACTAGTCCCAACTCACCTATTGTTTTCTAGGGACCTTTATATCATCAGTGTTTATGATGTACTGAATGAAGTAAAGACAACTGGAACCAACAATAAAAAGAAGAATAACACAAAGCAATTAAATTCATGAATTAGATCTCAGAAATAATATTGTTACAATAACTGCATAGCAGTAGCTACCATACCAAACAAAATGCCATTTTCTATTGTTATTGGTCCTGTAAAGATTGAATATTATCAAAAAATGTTACATTTAATGTAATCTTTACAAACATAAGAAATACCTTTAGTTTAATAACATCATATTTATTTTTTTCAAACTATCATTCAGAACAAAATTACACATTCTTGCTAGTAATGGCAATGTGGTCAATAACAGGAACTTGTTATTGCTGGTCTGTGCTGCTTTCTGCTGCTTGTGCTTTTGGCCATATAAAAAGAAATCATTGATATTGGGGTGGATATGGACAGACTTAGGGCACAGAATGAAATTACCCTCCCTTTAAAGGAGAACTCTATGCTTGTTTGAGTAGGGGGTGATTCTGAATTGGGGGGGCTTAAATACCCTTCTGCTGCTTCACTCCAGCGCTGCCTCCTGTAGAATTATATCAAAATTCTGCTACTGTACTTGTTCCTCTCACTGAAATTCAGCAGGAAGTCAGAAAGCGAAGAGGATTGCAGCCTGCAGAGAGAAGAAATGAAGACTGGCGCTGAGTCAAACAGGAGGCAGATTAGTGAATATTTCAGCCCCCCTTCAGGATCACCCCCAAGTCTTATAAGCCTAGAGTTCTACTTTAAATAAATCATTACTTGGTCTCAATACCATTTACATTTATGGACCCTTTGCTGTAGGCGATCATATTCTACTGCAATCACAACTCGATTACTGTAAGTGATATAGTATTTTTTACAGCTATGAATGCCTCCAGCAGTTTCACATTTGTCAGTTTCAGGAGACCTCAGCAAGTACATACATTTTCTGTTGTGTACTTGGACAAGTTTAAGAAATGAAGGGTCTTAGCTCCTGATTTTTCCAGTTTGTAATGATTGGATATTTATTAGTGACTGAAGCTAGCAACTCACCCTAAAACTGTTTGTATTTTATAGGAACAATAACCTTATTAGTTTAGCTATGATCAGATAAGTCTTTTTGCACTACAGATAAATAGATATAGTTTTGTCTGTGCCTTCTTTACCAACACTAAGGTTAGGTCCACTCTAATGTATTATGCGCAGCACATAATATGCTAGTGTGAAAAAGAAAAAAAAGTATGCTCCCTGTGCGTTCACGGCTCTTCCTTTCTGGCTGCATTTTGTGTGCGGTGTAATACGCTGGCACAAAATGCGATGGCCAGTGTTCTGGATGCAGCATATGCGCATCATACGCTAGTGTGTCTGGAACCAGGTAAGTCTATAGGTTTACACTGGCAGTGTATTTTGTTTTTATGTGTGACGTACCATACGCCGTGCATAAAAACGCCAGTGTAAACCTACACTAAAAGGCTTTTATTGACTAAAGTGTAAATGTGACTGTCAAATTTACTTTTCATCAATTTGTGATGCTACACTGGGGAAGTTGCAAATTCACTTCTCCTTATTGACTTAAGTGGTGAATAGGCTTGGCGAACAAATAAATGGTGACAGACACTGGTGGGTGCGTAGTGTGGTGTAGTCGGTTGAATAGTAGCAGGATGCAAAATAATGGGAATATTACCAGTGAAGGGTAGTGACATTATCTTCACCTTATCCTACTAATAGTATATAAGTCAGCATGACTTATATTTTTGTCACCTTGTCCTTAGGTTATGTTTTCATTTGGTCATAGTCTTTTTATTGTCACATTTGAATGAATAAGCATCTTACGCAGCACTGGAGCCCTGCCATCAACCCCTTAATTTGGGGCTCTGATCTGGCAAAATCAAACAGGTGAATTTGGAGTAGTACGCCTGTCCTAATTCACTTCGACAGATTCCAGCACTTGGTCAGTAGATGAATTACCTGTGCACGCAAAGTGTTGCAAAGAATTTCGTAAGTCTGATAGTGTCAAAAGCATCAAACTGGTTGCATATTTGCCACATCGCAGAGTTCACATACTTGGAAGCAGTGAATTAAGCAGTGACTTTTCAGACTTCAGCCAATAACCCCTTAAAATTGGGGATACGTACCTATGTACAGGCAACCTCATCTGCACTCATAAGAAATACTGTTTCTGTAAACCTCTTCTGTAGGAATTCATAGCATAATAAATTCAGCACAGAAGTGATTTAGAATGAGTTATAGTGTTTGAGCCATCTTTCCATTTTCTCTGTTGCTGCAAGTTATATGAGAGGGGTGCTAAATATTTAATTTAATATATATGCTGATACTATTACAGTTCAGCACATGTAAGAATATAAATCCAGACAGAAGTATGAAAGCATATTTTATAATCATGCCTCCTATCTAGTCATACTGGCTTCATAGTTTTTGTTTATATTCCTTTCTAATCTCTCTATTATGCTAAAAGGTGTGTGTTTGTTTTTTTTTACATAGTAGGTATATTATAATTGTTTTATTAGCTAGTAGTAATATGTGTCAGTATCAGGTTTTTTTAACCTGATAAGGATAATGGTTTGCTAAGCTGATGTACATTCTTTAGTACATTGTTTATTTTTTAGGTAAAAGGGATTTAGCATTTTTGTTTTATTTAAGAATTAACTTGGCAAATAGATTTAAACTAATCTACAAAAGTATCATGACTCTTAATGCTTCTGTGTATAGATTTTGTCCCATTAATAAAGTTTCTACTCCTAATATAGTTCTGCCTGTGTACTGATGTGCACTGAATTGTCATTAATTATTCAGTTCTTGTTTTCCCCAAAATTTATTTTCTTTAGTCCATAATATATTTAACCTATATAAAAATTCGGATGTGATACTTTGTTAGGACATTTTGTTTATTTGAAATAACTATAGTTTTTGGAACCAAAGACATAGCATTCAAGGTTGCTTGATAAAAGCTTTGTTTTGCTCATCCTAATTCAGGTTGACATACATTCCAATAACACTACCGCCCTTCCAAGGCTTAACGCTGAATTTATAGCTATGCATTGTGAAGTGCATCATTTAAAATGGTTTCAACCCAAAACATCTAATAAATAAATAATGTGTATGGTTACTTGGTAGCAGACTTTGTAGACTAGAAATCATCCCATCGGATACTCAGCAGTCCACTGTCGGAGAGGCTGTCAGATAAATCTTGCAGTAGTTGCATTCATGTCTTGTAAATCACATGTTATTGTCTGAACCTTCTGCCTGGTCATCTATTCTTTTCCCATTTATCAGAAATGCATACGATGCATTGGAAAACTGAGCCTCAAACAGTCTGGGTTGTATATCCAACAGAATTAAACTGGAAGAGAACAGCATATCTGATCTAGGTTGAATGAAGACTTTTTAAATATAGTAAAAGATGCTATATTTTTTTGTAATGAACAGGGATATTGTAAGGAAAATGACATATTGCTGATATTTTTTGAACTGTAAAGGTAACAAAATACAGTAGTTGAACACAAGTATATTATTAATTAGATATTTATTTTCTAAATAGAGTATTGTATACCTTGGATAACAGAACAGTGCATGCAGAATAACAAAGAAAAACAAACAAAACAAAACAAAAAAAAACAAACAAAAAAAAAAATAAATGTTGGCTCTAAACCCAAAATATTCTTGGCATATATAGATAGCTTGAGTTCACCTGCAATTTCACATTCATGAAATACCACAACTCTCCATCCATGTTCACTGAAATACAAAAGAAACTGCACAGAGGATTAGGTAAATCTCCACACCATTATTTTGTTGATATTAAAGTCATTAATACAGGAAGTGGTGTGTTCAAACTGTTTGAAGTGTTTCACACCTCAGCGCCTAATTGTAGACTGATAGGGTAAAATGTATTAAAGTCGGAAATACCGTTCTGGGTCTTTCCCAATCTTGGGAAAGAAAGATCCAGAGAAACTAGAGAAATCTTGGATTGATCTCGGAAGAAATATCTCGAGATAGAGTTTCTCGATCCCAAGTTTTCAAACTTTTCAATGGAAAGGTAGCCATGCAACTAATGTTAAGTATGGCTACCTTTCCATGGAAAAAAATTCAAAAACTTGAGATTGAAAATCATGATTTCAACATCTCAAAAGAAATAAAGCGAGATCAATCCGAGATTTCTCTCGGTAAAGTCACAAATTTTAATAAATTTCGCCCATAGTTTGATTAAGAGCTGAGGTATGAAAGGTGTAAGACAGTTTGTTCACACTACTTCCTGCATTAATGATATATTATTAATATATATCAGGGGTCAGCAACCTTTAGGGATGAGAGAGCCATATTATTTGCATCTCTCTCAGCCCTTTTGAATCCAGAGCTAGCAATCCGGAAGTGCAGCTCCGTATTGGCAAGTAATCTGAAAGTGCAGTGACATCAGCGGCTCTGGATTGGCTAGCAACCCGGAAGCGATGACGTCACAGCTCCAGATTGGCTAACCCAGAAGTGCTGAGAGAGCTTTGTCTCTCTACAGCGCTTGCTGTCAATTAGCAGCCAAACTGTAACGAGAAGTGCTTGCATGTGAGCACCGCTCGTTACAGTCAAAGAGCCAGATGCGGCCATCAAAAGAGCCACAGGTTACCGACCCCTGATATATATGATAAAAAAGCTTTTTTGAAAGGGGCATCAAATGGTCATTTCCAACGGGTGGTCCTGAAGAGGGTGTTGAAATACTTACTGATGTGCTTATTTCCTATAGAACTGCTTAGTGCTTGTGTCAGGACTGCTTCACTTCCTGCTTCTTCTTGAAAATTGCCAAGCAAGTGCAGAAGCAGTATTAAATCATAATTCTGCTCTTGCTTGGCTCACCATTTTTTTTTAAAAAGAGGAATCTGGAAGTAAAGACAATCTCAAACCTACACATGGAATGAAGAGTGGTGTTATGATGAGGAGGAGGCAGTGCTGGAAGAAAGATGCACATTGGTAGGTATTTTACCCCCCCTTCCCCCCTCCCATCAGAATCACTCCTAGGAAATCTAGCATTTATTGCCTCTTTAAAGCGGAGTACAATGAAACATACCAGTGCTGCTCACTGGCAGCAACACCCCTTGCAGTGCAGGTAAGTAACAGAATTTAAATGGGAAAAGGTACAAAAGATAAAAATAATTAAAACAAATAAATATATGAATCACAATACATTAAGTTTCAGTGTTTTTAATAATCCAATGAACCTTTCTTCTTATTAGGATAAAGAGTAATACTCTGGGGGTTATTCACTAAGGTGTGAATTTGACTGTCAAATTCGCAAACAGCAGATTTCCATAGCAAATCTGCTACAATTTCGCCATTGTAAAGTCGCGACAATTTTCCCATTATAAAGTCGCGATTGTGACAATGTTCTCATTATAAAGATGCAACTGCAACGGTAGCAACCTTTTGCAACTGTCTTTATATGGCGAATTCACACCTATACGCAACAGTTCGGACATTATTGAATAACCCCTTGTCTCCCCTAAATTCTATTGAAACAGGTAAAGATGGTTGTCCAGCCTTAATTGAATTGCTTTTCGTTTGCGTTGTCACTGCAATGTAAAGGAGGGCATATGGGCAAATCAAAGCGTAAAATATCCTTCATTTCATTCACGTTAAAGAAAATAGGACCATGATGTGCATACTGTCACTGTTTCACATACCTGACATGAAATCATAACCTTCCTGGGTAAACATACTCTTCTTTGATTAACTCCAGTAGTTCCCTTGGTCACACCTATACCTGCTCTTAGACATTTATCCTGTAAAGCTGTGGCTCATTATATGAAAGAAAAAAAGCAAGTGTCTTATCAAAATCTTGGCTCCACTTTCCCTTCCTGCATGATTCTAGTGACAAAAGCAAAATATAATGACTTAGCCTTTCCTTCAACCTGATCTCCAATTTATTTAAGTAACCACAATCCAATAATCTGATCTACATCTCATTCATATGTTGGAGACATATATCCTGCCTCACTGCCCAAGGTCCAGGCACTGCTAAGTTAGTTTCTCTCTCCCTCCTCCTATGGCCCCTGCTACTTGCTTTCTTTCATATGTTGAACATTTGTGGCTCTTGCTTCTTCCTTTTGCTGTAACACTTGTAATATACCTACATGAAATACCACATGTAACTATGGCCAAACTGGATATTTTTGATGAATAGTTTTTAAGAAATTTATATTTTTTTCTATTTTATCTATGATTTTTACAGGAAACAAACATTATTTTCCAGGAAAATGTATAGGGCTTTAACTAGTATTATCCAGTTTATTCTTTCTTTGCTTGTTCACTATTTTGTGCAGATGATCCTATTATCTGCATTATCCTGTGCAGATTCCCTGTCCCGTCCTGCTCGGATTCCCTGTCCCGTCCTGCTCGGATTCCCTGTCCCGTCCTGCTCGGATTCCCTGTCCCATCCTGCTCGGATTCCCTGTCCCATCCTGCTCGGATTCCCTCCCTGCCCTGTCCTGCTCGGATTCCCCCCTGCCCCGTCCCGCGCAGATTCTTTCCCTTCCCCCTGCCCCTTAGATGCTCCGTCCTTCATTCTTACACACTGCTGTAGCGCTATTAGTGTTATAGCAGTCCTTCCCCGGCGCTACTCTATTTTGTCACTTCCTATGAGCACAGGCAGATTCTTTCTCCTCCCACTGCCCCTTAGATGCTTCGTCTTTCATTCTTACACACTACTGTAGCGTTATTAGTGTTATTGCAGTCCTTCCCTGGCGCTACTCTATTTTGTCACTTCCTATGAGCACAGGAAGTGGCAGCCAATTCAGTTAGTGATAGGGAAAGACTGCTGTAATGCTGTTATATAAATGAAGAGCCAGGGTAGGGGAAAGAATGTAGGTCACCAGCACAGCACCCCCCTCCCCTGCCGTGGCTCTATATTTTTACACACTGCTGTAGCTCTATAACAGCACTACAGCAGCCTTTCCCCATCACCAACCTCATCAGCTGCAACTTCCTGTGGGGCAGCCGGATGACCACCAATTTCAACCTATTATTATCTGCCATTGGGTTGGGGTGACCACTAGTGTGAGGAGCAGCTCACTTGGAGTCGCTCCACCTGTCTCTTTGAGGTAGTGGGGCATGCTTATATTTAATTAGAAGAATGTGTTACATCCAAAATTATTTTTTTAGATTTAAGATTTCAGTGTGACAACAGTTTTCTGGCAACATTTGAAGAATATTATAATGAATTTTAAATCCATAATTTTCTGGGTAAGACAAAATCCACATTCATTCATTTTCAAAATAACCTTTTAAAATGAAAATTTTAGGAAAAACAGTACACCCCACTGCTTAATAGTCTAGTCAGAAGAATGAGACCAGATTGACCTTGCAGTGAATTCTCAAGGGTGACTGCATAACAAAATAATACCAAGCAGCACTTAATTCTAGTAGCATCCTGCTGATTGGGCTATGAAATCTAGTTTTTCCTGAGAGGAAAAAAGACTGAATTTAAAGAGTGCTCCAAGTAATGTGTGTTTTAACTTTGCTTCCTATTGTTAACAACATAGTTGTTCAGCTAATCCAGCTAAAAGAAGAGCACAGCCTTTACAATGTTTTGTATATTTCCCTGTGCTGATATTATGTGGTTACGTGTAAAGAACATGTAGCTGCAAGATTTAAAGGGACCAAAAACAATTGCAATTTATATAACTATGCCTGTTGCTTGTATGTTGTCACTAATGTAGAAAATATAGTTATTGTCTCCTTTAAACAGATAACATCACTTTGCTACAATATGCCTATTCATGACGGATATGACACTGCTTCTATTTACTTGACTATGCTCAAAGTTTTATATGACAATTCATGTCAATTTGCTCCATCGTTGAAACAACACACTGTTTACTGAATATGCACACTTGACTTTACTATACTATGGGCAAATTGTTGCATAATGTGACAACTTCACTTTGAGACGCAAATTCACTCTTTGATAGATATGCCCCAAGAATTTTCTTGGACACGTTATTCGTGTACAGATTAGTATAAAATTAGACAGATTTGCCAGCGATTGAGTCAGTGAATAGTTTACCCATATGGGCGAAATTTATTAAACTCAGAAAAGCCGTTTTGGCTTTTCTGAGTTTAATCGGGAGAACACTCTGAAGTTTCTTGCGGTAAGTATCGGGAGATTTGCTTAGATCGACACTTGCTGTGAGAAACTTTTTCTATTGAACTTATCCATGGAAATGTATGACTAGCCTTTCCATGGATAAATTCAATAGAATAACTTTCTCAAGGCAAGTATCGATCGAAGTAAATCTCGCGATACTTACCGCGAGAAACTACAGAGTGTTCTCCCGATTAAACTCAGAAAAGCCGAAATGGCTTTTCTGAGTTTAAAATAAATTTCGCCCTTAATATATTATATACAATTCCACCGAAGACACCATCTCCTTATCCCTGCACACTGCCCTCACGCACCTTGAGGATAGGAATACCCATGTAAGAATGCTGTTCATTGACTTTAGCTCCACAATCAATACAGTCATTCCATCCAAACTCATATCAAAGCTCAAACATCTTGGTATTGACTGCCACATGAGGAACTGGATTCTGGACTGTCTGACAGACAGGAGGCAAGTTGTGAGACTAAATAACTTTGTCTCCTCTATGATCAGTCTAAACACTGGAGCGCCTCAAGGCTGTGTACTTAGCCCCTTTTTTCCCTGTTTACTCATGACTGCCTCGCTACCCATAGCTCAAATTGGATTATCAAATTTGCCGATGACACCACTGTCATCGGTCTCATCAAAGATAATGACGCCTATATGGATAAGAATCACAATCTTGAAGCCTGGTGTGATACTAACATGCTCTCCGTCAATGCTAAGAAGCCTAAGGAGCTAATTATTGATTTCAGGAAGTATAAACACCCCCCAGTCCTATTCTTCTATTCTTCTTCTTCTACAAGGGATTTTCCATTTTCGTCTGCTAAATTAAGGTCTCATTGGACCCACTATGGTATTTTTTTCATTTTGAAGTAGCTTCAAACATAAAGATGACTGATTTCCTTCAGCATGTTTTTGAGGTTGTAAGGATTAATACTTACCTGCACCAGCCGCTCCAGCGTCGGGCATCGCGGTGCCGCGGCTCTTCCAGGATGCGGCCGCCGCGCATGCGCACTGGACGTCATAGTGCGCACGTCGCGGCGGTGCACTTTTTGAATTGTTTGGCGCGATCTTCTGACAGGCTCCCTAGCT
>WMED01019300.1:0-11029 GCA_019650415.1 Pipa parva | reverse complement strand
CCCCAGCAATGTCACATGTCTCCAGGCATTACCCATCAGCCTGTACAGACCAGGGGTACATCATACACCTATAAGTCTCACTATCTACTCACCCCAGCAATGTCACATGACTCCAGGCATTACCCATCAGCCTGTACAGACCAGGAGTACATCATAAACCTGTAAGTCTCACTGTCTACTCACCCCAGCAATGTCACATGTCTCCAGGCATTACCCATCAGCCTGTACAGACCAGGGGTACAGAGAGAGCTGCTGATTCCCTACAGGCCGGCTAAACTTACCCTGACCAATCTCCCCGTGCTTTATCATACACCCAGGGCTTTAACCTTCACCGCTTCCCCAAGTCGCGGACTTTTAAAGCCCCCGCGCGTCGCGATTGGCTGCCTGCTGGAGTGACATCACAGTGGCAGTAACCCCGCCCCTCCTTCCGTCCCTGGGTGACTGGTCTGTGTGCAGTCTGGCAGCAGATCGGCGGAGAAGCGCACGACTGGGGCTGCTTCTGGGCTCTGCAAGGCGGATTACTTCCCCCCCCTTCCCCCCCATCCCTAATAGCAGATTAACAGCAGCAGTCCCATAACCCCCCTCCTTCTTGGGTCCCTATTTAAATCCCCTCGCCCAAACCCCCTGTTTATTTATAGGTGTGCGCGTGTGTTTGTGCGGGGGGGTGGGGGGACCCTGCTGCAAACCCAAGGGGGGGAGGGAGAACCGGGCGTGGATTTTATATTCATGACTATGGGCGACAAGAAGAGCCCGACCAGGTACAGTGTATGAGAAGGGGGGGGAGGGATGGGGGGGGTAGTAAGGATATTTAAATACCCCCATATTACATGTACACAGACACAGATCTAATCCCAGCTATGTCCTTGCAGGTTGGGGGGGGGGCTGCAGTATTGCCCTCCTCCCCCCCCCCCCCCCCACTCTCAGGCCTATGTATTTATTGGCTCTTTAATATCTATGAGCATGTATTGGTGTCCATGTGTGTGTGTGTGCTGGGGGCACAGGCTCTGCTATGGCGGCTGATCCTCTCTCAGACACACACACACTCCCTCCACCACTCAGCCTCAGACAAAGAGAATATTTACCAGAAGAGAGAGGAAAAAAAACCTAGGGCAGGGTGGAGAATAGAGAAACGCCTACACTGCCCTTAAAATCTAAATAAATAATAACAGGCAGGCAAATCCAGCCTTTTCTGCTGACTTCATTTGCTTTTATTGATAGGTGCATGCTGGGTTATGGCAGGCTGGTGGGGGGCCGGGGGTGTGGGGTTCAGGTAAATGTATAGGAAGGTTTTCTTTGTCTCATTATTTTTACAGTGCTGTATGTTTGTAATGTCTGTGTTTAACCCCCCCCCCACACACACACTAATATGGGGGCACTGTGTTGGAATGGAGCTTTGACAGTAATGGGTTAATGGTATGAGGTGGGGGTGGGCATCAGAGCTCCTGGCATAGTTGCATGTCATGCCAGTGGTTTGTTGTGGCTCATATCTTGGGGAAGGCTTAAGCGGAGAGAGGGAATTGGGTATGATAGTTAAGCTTGCAGGCTAATGGGCAGTTGGCACGACAGAGGATTCTGGGAGGTGGATAAGTAGATCTGTCATGCTTTCCTTCCAGTGACTAGTCTTAACCTCTTCTTTCCCAGGAAGATTTCCCACCCTGGGTATTCGGCACATCTGTGAAATGCTATTTACTATGGTGATGCTTTTTGGAAGGCTGATCTTCTTAAAATTTCATCTCTGTTATATATATTTTTTTGTAGTCCTACGTTTAAACCAACTTTGCCTAGGGTAGTAGTTCACATTGGGGTTCCCACACCACCAAATGTTTTGAATGGGATGTATTGCTTATCAGTCGCATCTTGAAGTGTGTGGTGTGGGTGTAAACTTGAGTCCAATGTTTTAATTTGCTATGTGACCTGTTGCTAAATGCGTCCTTGTTGTTTTATTTATTTAATTTTATTCTCCCACCCCCCAGGCCAAAAAGGCAAGCTAAACCTTCTGCAGATGAAGGTTACTGGGACTGTAGTGTATGCACCTTCAGGAACAGTGCAGAAGCCTTTAAATGCAGCATCTGTGATGTCAGAAAAGGGACTTCAACCAGGTACTGTACAATCCATTGTCTTTTCTTGCCTTTAACCGCTGCAATAAAAGGATGCTTTGCCAATTGTGTAATCATGTTTCCTATATTTGTAAGACTGTTAACTATTTTGGATGGAGAATGAATTTTCTTCCCCAGTTATGGCTTTATGTTTTGCTTTGAATAGTCGCCTGCCCAGTCATCTGAAAGTAGGTGCAACTTTGAAGTCGTTTGTTTGTTTGTTTATGGCAATGTGTGTTTAATCATTAACACTTTGTCCGCCAGTGACTTTTGTAGATTGAGGCATTGATTAGGAAAAATGAGAAATTCTACAGGTTTAAAGATCTGAAAAGAAAAATGAATGTGAGCTATGTATAGCTGAGTTATTAGGCCAGACTTGAATGGTTATTGTTCATTTTTGATCACTCTATGTTGTCATTTTGTTTAACCTTTGGAATGTTGAAGACCTTTTTGTTGCTATTGGAGTCGTTTTATTTTTATGACGCTTGCATAGTGCAAGATATTTTTATATACAGCTGAGGTTGTTAACCTGTGATTTTTTTTTTAACTGGAACTCCCTGATCCCCAGTGACAGCCATGCAAGGAGTAGTTCAGCTCCATCTGGGGAGCCACAGGTTGATGATTACAGATTGGGATGTCAAACATGTAAAATTCTGTTTTGTTGGAACATCAGCTCGCAGTATCCTTTGCTTCCAGACGTTTGGGGCTAAAGACATCTGGATTGGAAACAGATTTAAAAAATCATTTTTATTTATTTTCTGAAATGCTTTTGTTTTTTGTTTCTTTGCTTTGCTATAAAAACGGAAACCTCTCAACTTGGTAACCGCAGCAGATCTCCTTATGTAGTAGTAACTGGGAACTCGTAACGCTCCAGCTATTCCCAAAATCCCAGAGTGCTGTCGTTGTATTTCAGAAGCACTTGGGGAACTGGAGCTGGTTAGTTGTGGTCTTGGTCAGAAGCTTATCTGGCCTCGCTCAATGGGAGTTGCCTTCTCCTGATAACTGAAATATATTAGATAATAATAGCTCCACTCCCATGGGTTGATCACAAAATATACTGAATGATACATGTTACATTGCCTTGGAACTGTGAAATATCTTTGTGCTTGTTCAGTAAAACTTAATCTAATTTGGTATTCAGTCCTGGGATGTAAATTATTCCTCTGTTCCCAGCTGTTTTGTGAATAAATACTGTAGAAGCCTGCAGAAAATTGTATTCAGCTGCTGGGAAAAAGCTTTTGCTGGGTTTTAAAAACAATTGTAAATGTAAACATATATGATTTGTAATGCTTGAATGTATATATCAGAATATGCTTTCCAACATCAGGTGTCTTACTGATCTGAAACATGCTGCAACTTAGGTACGATTCTACTAGTGTGCGTGTTCATTCTACTAGTGTGTTTGATACTTGCATCAGCATTCATTACCATTAACTGTTAATTGTCAGAGTGTTATCAGCTGGACAAGATGGAGATTCCATTTACAGATAACCACAAGGTGTTAATTGATCTGCCTCACTGCCAGAAATTCTGGGTTGAATGAATGAGCCTGAGTATTCTATCCCTCTCTGTTGGGGTTGGTCATCTTGAACACAGAAAAGTCCGTTCAGGTGTTAGGTCAACTGGTTCTTAACATGTTTGTTCATGTTTAAGGGTCCGTAATGGTTCATAAAAACATCCTAGATTCTTCTATTACCCATTTATTGAATTGCAATTGGTACTTTAAAACATAAAGGGAATTCTTGTACCCAGTGTCGGATTTACATGGAGCTTATAGACACAGAATGTTTGGTGCCTCAGGCCACACCCACTAACTGGCCACACCCCTTTGTAAAAACAAACCGACTATATAGTGAACTGAAGTTCTGTGTGACTTACAATTTCATGCAAAGTGAAATAACATTGAACTATTAAAAATACTTCTCAATTAGAATTAATTCCCTTGATTCCCCCCTGCGTATGTCCCTAACTAGTAGTGAGGGGCCCTTCTGACTGTGCAGCCTATAGGCACCCGCCTCTTGTGCCTCTGTAGGGAAATCCGGCCCTGCTTGAACCTCTCTGCACTAGTAGAGTATAGTGTAGAGACTGGTATACTGGCTGGCTAATTATATGTTGTGTAATTTTTAGAAAATCAGCCCTAGTGCCACCACTTGTATTAAGTCTTTCACAATGCACAACTCCTCTATCATGTTGTTAACTCCTGTTGTGATCCAGACTATTGAGACGTTTACAGAAACCATTCATCGCCAATGATTTCATTTTTTTCCCCATCAATGGATGAAATTCTACCGATTGGTTATTTGGCTTGGTATAAACAAACATTTAATTGGTTGCTAGAGGTTCTGGCATTGTGCAGGCTTTGACTGTGTTAACTACTTAATCTCTTTAATATTTGGATGGATTTTCCTTGCTGTGGAAGCTTGTCCTCTACTATTTACATTATGTTATTAGGGCCTCTCCCACCATACTAATGCATTGCATAATCTGGATACAAGAATTATATCTAAATATATTAGGATGACTTAAACTTTATGCTTGGATAAACACCTTGGGCGATTGTGTTTCTAATTGTTATCTTGAGTGCAAATGTTTTAGCTAAATGAATTTCATGTAGCACATATCCGTTTGTCACTTTGCTGTGTCTAAAAGTTAAAACTCCCCTTCTGACCTCATTTTGAATTTGATTCCTACAATGTTGCTATTTGTGTACAACACGTTCATGTATAAAGCGTTTGTTTTGACTGTCACATGGGGTTTTATTGGAGGGAGATGAAAATAAACCATTGTCATTAGTAGGGATTTGCATCTATTGTACGTTGTTTTAGTGAAATGTTTGTAAAACCCAGAGCTTGGAACCTTTCCAGCAGGCAAAGAGCCATTGCTTCTAAAATTTCACTTCTGACTCCTAAGTTTTCAGTGTTATTTTATGTTTTCGGTACATGTGCCCCCAGCTCTGGCTCCTAAACAAATTCTGTCTGGCTCCTGTAATAGTCTGGCTAGCTCATAACTTTAATGTCATTTTGTGCCCCGCTTGTATGGGAAATCCCTTTCTCCCTATCAAGTTATCAACATAAATTGCATGTTTGAGAACATTTCAATTGCCCTTACAGGTGAACAGTGGGGGGGGGGGGGGGGGGGGGGGGGGGGGGTTATTTATCAAAGCTGAATTGTCACGTAAAGGTGTGAATTTGCCACTTCCCCTTATTTGGTTATTCAAAAAACTCTGCAGTCACTTAGATTGTAAGCTCTATGGGGTAGGGACTTCCATCCTCTTGTGTCAATCACAACCTGGCACTTAGGGAGTAATTCAGCATAGTCCGAACTTACCCTCTGATCCTTCACCTCTGTTCGCACAGACTGTTATGCGCTCGCTGATGTGCTGCACGCGGACATCAGCGAATTGAACAATAGTGGTCACACATGAGGGGAAAAATCACTGAGATAGTGAGGAGGCAATGCAAAGTTGCACCTGTGCTTTTTCATAGGAAAAATGTTTAAAAATTGTAGTAGAAAATTCACCCACATGAAGCCTTCCTAAATCAAATTTGGGTCCAATCCGATTCACTTGATCTTGGCGTAATCTGATTGGATAAACAATGGGGTAAACTTCCTGCGAGTGCAGTGTTTCTGTTGCTATGGGAACCTGCCTTGTTCTTCCTGCAGTACTAACCAGGCAGTTACAGTTAGGAACTGCTGCAGGAGATTTAGGGTGTGCAATTAGTGACTTGGGAATGAAAGGTCCCTGATGTGACCTCTTTAGGGAGCAGCCCTTAACACTGCCATAGGTGCAGGCAAGTTAAGTATATTACTCTGGCCCTCTAACAACATTCCAGTTTCTAATGTAGCCCCATGGGGAAATTAATTGCCCACCTCTGGTTTAGATGAAAGTCTACTGAAAGATCCACTTGCATTACAAAATAGCGCAGTGCGGTGGCTCAGGGAGCTGTACACTAAAGTCCGAAATGTTGCGTATAGGTGCAAATTCACCAGATAAAGACAATAGGCTGCTACTGTCACAGTCACGTCTTTATAATGAGAATATTGTCGCATCAGGACTTTATTATGGGAAAATTGTTGCAATCTTAACATTAAAAAATTGTCACAACTTTACAATGGGGAAATTGTCGCGGATTTGCTATGGGAATCCGCTGTTTGCGAATTTGAAAGTCAAATTCGCGCCTTAGTGAATAACCCTCATAGTTTTTAGCACTGCTGCCTTGAAGCGCTGGACTCTGGGTCAGTTCCACCCTGGACTTCATCTGCATGGAGTTTGTATGTTCTCCCCATACTTGCATGGGTTTCCTCCGGGCACTCCTGTTTCCTCCCACAATCCAACAACATACACCTGTGTCTGTCTGTGTGTGTGTGATTGAATAGAGAAACTAGATTGTAAGCTCCATAGGGCAGGGATTGAAGTGAATGGGGAATCTCTGTACACTTCTGAGTAATGTATCATCGCTATATAAATACATACATGTTGGTAATTTGTATACTACACTTGTAGAAAGGTTCTCTTTGAAGTGTTAAGTGTTTGTTAGGTGCTTCTTAATTTGGAGGCATTTTGTGATGTCTAAGTTCAATTCTTTCTCCCATTCAGTTACAGAACGGTTATTTTCCCACAGTGTTATATATGACACCTATCTGCGACATGGGATAAATAATCTTACAAAATGAGAATAAATTTATTTTGGATTAAAAGTATCATGTTCACAATTAAAAATAAATGTACCAAATTCGTGAACACGTCAGAAATATCATGTATGAATTCCTATAGGGCAAAATAATATTTACTGCGATGATAGCCTAATGACTGCAGAGAAAATGGTATTGATTCTGCTGGTTTTGATTAAACACATTTTAAATTGCTTTTAATTTAATGACTTCATAATCAAAGGCAATCTACCACCCACTAAACTTTAAACAATGCGTTAGAAACCTTTGATGCGTTCTGCAGTTTGCAATTCTGCTAGTGCTGTTGCCACTTAGGGGGGAATTCGCCATTGTGCGAAGTGAGGTCTGGATCCTTCGGCTCACTTCGCACAGACTGTTATGCGCTCGCTGATGTCCTGCATTCGGACATCAGCGAGCGCTTTAAAGGGATTCCAGTCTCGGCGAGGCGACTCTTTTGGTCTCGCTGAGACTGGAATCCCTTCAAAGCGTTTGCTGATGTCCTTGTTTAGGACATCAGCGAGTGCATATCAGTCTGTGTGAAGTGAACCGAAGGATTCGGAGCTCACTTCGCACAATGGTGAATTCCCCCCTTAATGTCACATGTTGCGCAGGTCCGTCAACAAGATGTAATAATGGCTGCTTCTTAAAAAATGGACCTGCTATTGCAGGATTTAAAGGACTAGCGACACCAAAAAAATAAAAACATTTGAATTAACATGGCAGTTATTCATTTTGGAAGGTAAATTCACTAATTTTATTACTTTGATTTACTTTTACTAACAGCAGCCATGTTATTAAACAGCCCTCACCCAGTCCCACTATTTTCTTTGATGCTGTAGATAATACATATCCACAAATTCTTAGGCCGGGTTCACACTGTCATATTTTATTTAGTGTTTTTTTTTTAACGTATGGTGAAAATATGCCCATCCGAAAAAACATTGAAAGTAATGACTATCGGCTGTGCGATGTCCCACTGACATTTCCCAGAGACGAATGTGTGCAGGGACGCTACAGGTTGCATTTTTTTTTTTAAGTGTATAAAATGCGGTGTGAAAAATCCGACGGGATTAGCAACAATAGGAGTTTAACAATAGCAGTCACACATGAGGGAAAAAGCAATGAGTAAGTGAGGTGTTTTACATTGACATGCTATCTTTTTTTGGAAAATACGCCAGTATAAATGTGCCTTGGTTTTCCACCATGTGCTTTCTTTTCTTTTTACCACCAGTGTGGACCCTGTGATAGACTTTTTTGGAAGCACAGACTGAATTTATAGTAACTGTAAAATGCATTTGAAGCATTTTAATATTTTGATGTTATAGTGTTATACAGGCAGAACCTCAACTCCAAGGCCTTATTACAAAGAACAGGATTACATCGTCCTGGGCCCAACCACAAAACCATTTCTGTGGTCTGAGTTTTAGCTTAAAATGTCACTGCTGTGCGTCAGTTTGATATGCTCCGGCCACAATAAATACATTTTTAATGAATATACTGTCTATTTGATCCTATGACCTATGTTACAGCAGTGAATGGATTCTGTGGACGTGCATACAACGCATTCAGTGAAAGAGATGTAGTGCAGCAAATATTTATTGTGACTTCTCTCTCCCCACACTAACAAAGATTAAAAAAAAAACCAAAAGCGCACAACCCTTGAGTACACAACGTTTATTATCACAGGGCTTTTGATTCTGTACTGATGCCAAGTATTACAAACACAATAGCACATGACAGGATATGTGACTGTTTCAAAGTAATTCTAGCGCTGTCTGTCGGTTCTTAGAATTAACAGCAAATGCAATCAGTCAAGAACATCTTACCGGGAATTCTACAAGAAATAAAAGCCTGGGTCTCTCCGGAGACCCTCTTCCCACCCCAAAGCCAACACTGGCTTGTAAGAAGTTGAAGATTAAATATCGATGGAGTCTGTACATTTGAAAAATAATCATTGGGAAATATCCATGGGGTCGCTCAGTATAGTGATCTGGCGTTCTTGTAAAAAGTCTGCTGAGGTCGAGCCCGTGTATCGATGTTGTTTTTGCTCTAACACAATTGTAAAGATTGGTATCTGTGCACGGGCTCTCCAGTGATCATTTTATTGTAGGGGAACATTCTCAGATACCTTTTTAGTCAAGGGGAAGGAAAATAATGGATCATGTTTTCCTGATGTGCAGCCATTGTATACTTTTTCCGCTAGTGTCCTTGCATTAGTCTCCCCTTCAATATCTTTCCCAGTCACTTTTTCTAATCCAAGTTTGTCCCATGACCTTTTACTTTTTCACATCCCTTTAACCCCCCCTTTAATGACCCATCCCCTTTTATCTAACTCTTCAACTCCTTTTAATCTGTCATTTACAGCTTCCTCTCATAACCTGTTCTCTGTCCCATCTGCCCCACTAACAGGAGGAGTCATGCCCTCTCATAATCAGAAATCTGTCAGTAACGGGAAACTAGACCAGCACACTTTCCTTTATATATGGAAACCTTCTTCTTTTTTTTTTTTTTTTTTTTTTTTTAAGCACTTAACTGCAAAGGGTCTTTGGATTGATTGCTTATGTATTTATTTCCATCAGTTACCTTGAGAATTCCTTTGCTGCTCTCCTGTATCAGTACCATTTTTTTCTTCTAGCTTAATGTCCTGATCAGTTGGTATTTGACCCTTCATTGTTCCAGGCAGTGTCAGACTGGGGCTTGATGGGCCCACTGGGAGACCCCTTCCCTGCACTGGGTGCATGATATCACATGGTGTGGGCAGAAATATATAGGAAACAGAGTTTACTAGCCCAGTCTGGTACTAGACTGATAGGAACCTTAAAGGGGAACTATAGTCAGATTAAATCTTTACATATGCAGTACTATACCTTAGTGAGAAGAGTTTCTCCCCAGTAGTTGCTTCATGTGATGCAGAATGATTGATTAGGCAGCATTGATAAACTCTGGCACCAGGAAATGTGTGTGTGTGTGTGATGTGTACAGGCCAGTTTCCATGAAAATGTACCCTCCCCCAGACATTTTTGCCCTGCTTACTACTTAACACGTGTACAAGCCACCCTCTGTAATCTCCTGCATTCCAACTTAATTTATGCGATCAAAAGGTCAGCACACTGCTTAACCAATAGCAGTCGGGCAGATTTTTCTTCTCATGTTGTCTGACTTGCACAACAGAAAGAGGATGTGGAGCGGGGAGTGGAAAATGTCAGCTCTCAGGAAAACTAATTAAGGGAAACAAACTGCAAGTATTACTTCTTCTCTAAAAGTTAAAAAAAACAAAAACAATTTGTGTCAGCAATTGGCTTAGTATAAAGGAGTTTTTTATGTATGTGTGCAGTTATATCTGCATTATAGTGTCCCTTTAAAGGAGAACTAAAACCTGTTACTACTAGGCTATTTTTAAATGGAAATCTGATATCTTCTGCTCTGCTCACTTTGATAAATTTAACTTCCTGTATTTTTGGAGATTGAGCATGCGCAGTATCAGAGTTCTGACTTTAAACTGCTTCTGCGCTATTTTAAGCAAAATAGTTTTTTCCCTAATGTTGGTTGCTGTTTTTTGTTTTCAAGACGTCTGATGATCTGTGGTTTTACAGACATAAACTTAAAGTGCACCTGTCACCTCAAAACTCTAATACTAATTTAGATTGTACTGATGAAATTAACATTTTTGTAAATATATATGTATTTATAAAAAATGTATCTTTATATAGCGTTTCTCTCTGTCCTCTTCCCTGTCAGCCTGACTTTTCTTTCCTGAGTTGGATGGGCAGGGCTAAATATTATTTGACTTTATAGCTCCTCCAATCAGATCCCTGCTAGATCTTGATTTAAAGCAGAAATCCCCAACCGCCGGTCCACGGACCAGGACTGGGCCGTTGGGGTTTTTCAGCTGGTCTGCGGCGCCGCTGACGGCTAGCTCTGCGGCCCTGCGCCTGGTCAGAGCACGCTCTTTGTGGATTGATAATGGCGGGGCATCAGGCGAGTCTTAGTGACGCGGCCATCCAGCACAGCATGGACGGAGTGGGGCGGCAGGCTCTCCTCACTGACTCGCCTCCGGCAGAACATGTTATGTGGGGCGTGCTGGGGCAGCAGATGGCCTTATTGACGTGGCTCCCAGTACCAGTGTACAGCAGCAGTGCTGTATGCACCGAGGTCCTGCCAGCATCCCCGCCCCCATATGACCAAAGCTCTGCACCTGCCCTACCACCACCCCACCAGGCCATGGAAAACTGGTCTTGCTTAAAGCCGGTCCCTGGTGCAAA
>WMED01019299.1:0-12466 GCA_019650415.1 Pipa parva | reverse complement strand
GAGGGGAACAGAGGTAATTTGGATGATGCACAGTAGGTCACATTGCTTTTCATTTTAGACCTGAAACTTTGAGATTGTTGGAGCTTATTATTCACTGAGGAGGAATGTATAATTCAGCAGCATCTTGCGTTGTGTCATCATGACTATTATTTTATTTATTTATTATTTCCAAAAAGGTGCTACTTCATCTCCTGCCCAGATTCAGCCTATTCACCAATTACAAGCCTTATAAATATGAGCTCACTTCCTCCTGATTTTGCCCAAGCTGGTTTCCTGTTTGTGAGATCTAGCCTAAGCTTTGTTAATTCATGTGTACCAGGCCCTGCTTTGTTTCCTGTTGTCTGCCTCAAACTTCTGCCTGACTTAGAGCTTGCCTATCAATTCAGCTAGAGGCCTTAATGTAACGGTCGGCATGACCGCCGTTTCTTACTTGGCAGGGGCTCCCCGGGGCGTTCTTCTTAGGCGCACGAGCCGCGCCTGCCAGGCCGTTATTCACTGCCGGCGGCGTGCACGCAAGTGTCGGGAGCGCTCCCGCTGCATCAAGACGCAGCGGGAGATTTAAAAGGCTGGACAGCTTGGGCATTCGGTGCCTAAGCTTTCAGCTATACAGGTCTCCTAGTGCTTCTGCTAATTATATTTATATCCGGTTCCTGCTATTCCTGCATTGGATACAGTCAAGCTGTTTAGAATTTTGCTTCCTGGTGATTCTGACATTCCTATTTATTAAAGTGACAGTTCTTAATTTCATTACGGTATATTCCCAAGTCTGTTCCTGTGCCTATTACGGTATATTCCCAAGTTTGTTCCTGTGCCTATTACAGTATATTCCAAGTCTGTTCCTGTGACTGTTTCAGCCTCCGGTTCCAGTACTAGCAACTACCTTGGGGGGTACGCTCGGGGGTCACGACCTGGGGGTTTCCTACAGCTAAGACCAGTACCTCCTTGCAGAGATTAAAGGCGAAGACCAAAGACCCCTTAGACTCCACACCTCGCAGCATACCTAAGCCAACCCTGAAGGTACTACAGAGGGTCCACCCTACAATCCGTGACACTCAACCAGCTTTCTGGAGGAGGAGTACAGAAAGCTGGTTGAGGACTTTGTGGTTTGGTGTAGAACTAATCACCTGCAGCTGAACATCTCCAAAACAAAGGAGATGTGTTTGGACTTCAGAAGGCACAGGCCCTCTCATCCGCCAATCTCCATTGAGGGAGTTGATGTTGAGATGGTCCGGTACTATAAATATATTGGTGTCCATTTAGATGATAGGCTGGATTGGTCAGTGAATACTGACTTTATGTATAGGAAAGGTCAGAGCAGATTGTATTTCTTAAGGAGGCTCGGGTCCTTCAGGATTTGTAAAAAACTTTTGCTGATGTTCTACCAGTCTGCAATAGCCAGTGTCCTTTTCTATACTGTGGTTTGTTGGGGTGGCAGCATTAATAAGAGGGATGCTGGATGACTCGATAGGCTGGTGAGGAAAGCTAGCTCTGTGCTGGGAACGGAGCTACAAGGCGTTATTTCAGTAGTGGAGAGAAGGGCCATCGGGAAGCTGCTGAATGAACAATGTTCATCACGCTCTGCACAGTGCCATCTCAAGGTAGAGGAGTTCTCTCAGCAGCAGGCTGTTATTCTTGCCCTGCTCTACTGATAGATTTAGGAAATCATTTGTTCTGCATACTATTAGACTGTTTAATTCTTCACAGTCTAGTAGTAGAAAAACAATCATTCAGTGATATTGTTATACTGCCCATTTCCATTTGCAACTGTCAACCTTTGCTCTTTAGTAGTGTCAGTTGCATTAACATGTTTTAACATTGTGTACTTTGTATTGTTATTTTTATTATTATTGTATTTCTATTTTTATTTTAATTCTATTTATTATTGCCTTATTATCTTGTAATTTATGTGAAATTGTCTTTTTATTATGCGTGCTGCTACTAGATGCCTTAAATTTCCCTTTGGGATTAATAAAGTATCTATCTATCTATCTTTGGTCTCCTGCTCCACTACCTGGGTCATCACCAGCATTGCCTGGATCCTGTTTTTTCTCCACAGCAGTAAGCCCAGGGCCCCAAAAGAATATCGGTGAATACTGGGGTTGACCGGGCTCTCCAGAAGCCCAGACCCCAGTGCCTTGAGATTACTAAGAGTCCTTATACCTAATAGACTCGTACAGATTGGTTTTATTGGCAGATGCAATTTTTGAAAGCCTAAACAATATTATATGGAATAAATGTTCTATTTCCAGCCTTTATGTAACACATGTCAAGGCAATGTGCTACTACAGCTATTTATTTTTGCATGTGACTCACTACATATTGTGTATTGGTCGCTTACAATTGTTAATTCACTGATATTTATCACTGATTTTTATGGATTTATTTTATTTAATCCTTATTTAGTTATTTATGCTTAATATTTCTATTCATTGACCAGTGTTTCACCACATTGTTACAGCTCTTATTACCCTTCTATCTATGTATGTAAGTCTTCCTCCCATTTAGATTGTAAGCTCTACGGAGCAGGGACCTCCAACTCCTTGTGTCAACCACAACCTGGCACTTAAAGTGAAGTATCCTTGTGATATTATACTATGATTGTGTAATGCACTTTTCCCATGTCTGTATTATATTTGTATTGCTGAATTGTACAGCGTTGTATAAATCTGTGGAGCTTTATAAATAAAATTATACATACATAATATACATATACATAAATTCTGTATGTCCCATGTTGCTCTCCCTGGGCAAAGTGCAGGAGCCTAATTTATATTTGCCACAAACTTTGGTCTCTGTCTAGGAAACATATTTGTTCATGAGTGCATTTTCTTACCCTGTCAGTTTGGCAACTGTATACCTGTGTACTGGGTTATCTTTCTAATATAGCAGTGGTGGCGAACCTTTTCGGCACCAAGTGCCACTGAGTGATGTCACTCATCAGCACCTGCCTCCGAAGTACAGGCGCTGATGAGTGACATAACCTCATCTTCATTGGGGAAGAGCTCTAGCCACAGTTATCCTACCTAGATTCCTGCGAGCGAGTGCTCCTTCAGTTTAGGCTAGAGATCTGACCTGAAAACTGTCAGCTCGGTTCTGCGGCCTATACTAAAGGAGCACCGGGGGGGATGTAGGACAGCTGTTAGAGCAGCGGTGTGCCCAAAGAGAGGGTTCTGAGTGCACGCGTGACATTGGTTTGCCCCTTCTGTACTATAGAAAACACTGGCATTCATGTTCACCCATGTAAAACATAAGGTGTGCCTTCACTGGGTGAAAGTACTCAGCAGCCAAAACATTTATTGGTTTATGCTGTAGATGTAATGTCATGTAATGTGAGACAATTTGAACTTCAATAAATATGCCTCTGGAACAGTAATATAGTAGCATAGTTTATAAGGACAGCCAGCAACGGAGGAGGTAAGAAGAGGGACAGCCAGCGTATAAGATGACCCCCAACTTTTCAGATGATTTTCGGGGGTGAAAAAGTCGTCTTATGCGTCAGCAAAATACGGTAAATGAATAAATATAATACACTACAATAATAAGAATATTTGCATAGAATACATTAATCACATTGACAGGGTTGCACCAGGAGTACTTTAATTAGTAGGCTTCACTATAAATTTACCAGCACAATAAAAAGGATATGTGTGTTTGTGTATAATTAGAGATCAGAAATATGTGAAGAATTGCTGGAAATATCAGGTATGTTCTGCCAAAGATCATTAAAATAGCTTGGTTCTCTGTGACTTTATAACAAGATGAAATAAAAAAAAAGATGAAAAACAAGTTTCAAGTTAAGTATCTCTTTTCACAAGATTTTCAAAGCATATGATGAAACCTTTCAATGGTTTTTCGCTAAAAATCAAACACAATTTCATGACATTTTTTTTCAACTCTAAAGGAAAATATTCCTCCTCCCTTAACTTTAATGACTGCTCTTAGAACACTCCTATCAGCAGTGCAAAGAAAGAGGTATTCCATGATTGAGATGCAGTGTTATCAATGGTAAAAGGAATGAGCTTATTTCTAAACACTTGTGAATGATCCAACCATGTATTATTTGTTTGATTAAGGCAAATTTTACAAGTTTATATTTCCAGGAAGGTAGTACATTTCTTGTAGGCACTCCCCTACCACTGCATTGCTCTTGGTGCTAAGTTCTGAAGTGGGGTTCCTATGAAGGGACATTTGTTCCATTATGTATGTGTCAAAATGTTTGTCCAGGCCACGAGTAGACAGCTATATGGTGAGCTTGGTCATATGACTAATGCATATAGGAGACCCAAAGACAAAGGGTAGTGTACTACTACTGTAGTGGCTTTTTGTCTGTTTGTGTCACTAGGATCAAAAAGATGAGAATTCCCTTCTCCTTATTCATGAAATGGCGGATAGACTTGTTGAATAAGTGGACAGCATTGGACGCTGTCTGATGTATAGTGTGGCATAGTCAATCGGACAATAGTGGAATGCGAAGTCATGCGAAGTGATGTGACATCATCCTTACAATGTTCCATTAACTGTATTAAGTGAACAATACATCCCATTCTATGTCACATTGTCCCTAGCACATGTTCTCACTTGATCACAAGGTTTATTGGCACTTTTGAGTGAATATTTAACTTACGCCACACTGGAGCTGTGCTGTCAACCCCCAATTCGCCACTGTAATGTGGTGAAGTCAAACAGGTGAATTCAGAGAAGAACACTTTGTCAAATTCACTCCTTCAAGATACTCCATTGTTTGCTGAATAGAAAAATTACCTGTGCGCGCACACGCAAAGTGATGCTAGGAGATCTGTAACTCCGTGACCTTCATAAGCATCCGAATTGGTAGTGAATTCACCGCAATGCAGTTTGTTAAATAAGCAGAGTTGGAGAAGTCACCAAAGGATGCCAATTTGTGCCTTTATGCAACTGTTCACCCTTTAATAAAAAACCCCAAATGCTTTCAGATTTATGTTTTAAATGATATGCAATTACTGTACAAGGAATAATGAGAGCAGACAGCTATAGGAGAAAGGCTTTGCTCATATGATTACTACTATTTATTATATAGCGCTACTATTTTATGCAGCACTTTACAGAGATTCATCATTCACTTCAGTCCTTGCCCCACAGAGCTTACAATCTAGTTTTTCCCTAATTTGTAACACACACACACAGATGTATGTTTTTGGATTGTGGGAAGAAACCCATGCAAGTGTGGGGAGAACATACAAACTCCATGCAGATAAGTCCAGGGTGGAATTGAGCCTAGGGCCTCAGTGCCGCCAGGCAGCAGTGCTAACTGCTGAGCCACCACACTGCCCACATGCTACTGTGTTTTTGAGTTCCAAAGACAAATACTTTTAGCTTCAATGAGTAAATGATAATCACTTAAGGACAGAAACACAGGGCAGTTAGAGTCCCTAACAAGGAATGATGATGGTGTTACTGTTGTGGTGCTAGGATCAAATGTTAGTCATCCAAAAGCCCTACTTTTACCTGAGGAGTCTTCACAGCTGGAACCTGAGCTAACTTTAGGTACAATACAAAGGGAATATGTCTGTACTTACACAATATTAATTGGGCAAAATTTAATAAACTCGAAAAGGCCTTAACTAGCAGGGATCTGATTGGAGGAGCTATAAAATCAATCATCATTTAGCCCCACCCACCCGACTCAGGAAAGAAAAGGCAGGCAGACAGGGAATTTGACAGAGAGAAATATTGTATAAAGGTACATTTTTTAAAACACATATATATCTACAAAAACGTTTATTTCATTAGTATAACCTAAATTAGTATTAGTTATGAGGTGACAGGTGCACTTTAAACAGGAGAGTGTGGCTTTTCGTGCACATACAGCTGATTTTTTCTCAATGTGCGAATAATGAATACATTTCAGACAAGACGCCTGATACAAGGAAGCATATGACAATATAAACTGCAGTGTTAGATTTTATATAAAATAGTGCAGACACAGATAATCTGCTTGCCAGAAAGGAACACTGTCATCTTTCTTTATCAGTTTCATTTCGTGTATGTTTGAAGAGAGCTATATAATTTTTTTATACGGGATTCTGTTTCATAAATATATATATCATGGATTTGTTTATCTTTTTTTTAGTATATCCCTTAACACAACTCAGTAAAACTAGTTAAAATCCCTACAGGATTCAGTGGCTTAATGTACATGGTCCAACGGGCACTTCTTTGCTGTCAATAACCAAAAAAAAGGAAGACAATAAAGTTGTGTACAATGGCTTCCTATAGATAAACAACATGGGAAAGACCATCTGTACAAACACAGACTGGCCAATTTATCTTTTATGATCAAGTCTATGGTTTTGGGAACAACTGTTTTCTTCAAATTATCACCCTAGTGCCCACATGCATTCACATTCTCTACTGTGAAGAGTTCTTATGAGATGCTAGTAAAGTATGTATGGATGTGTGATTTTATTTATAAAGCACCACTAACATACGCAGCGCTGTACAATTCAGCAATACAAATATGATACAGACATGGGAAAAGTGCATTAAAAATGACTGTATAAGATCACAAGGATACATCACTTTAAGTGCTATGTTAAGGTTGGCACAAGAGGTTGGAAGTCACCTGCACCGTAGAGCTTACAATCTAAATGGGATGAGTATAAATGATCATAGCTAAGTTACAAAACTTTCAACTGATGAAAATGCTGTGCTGTTTCTTAAAGGAGAAGGAAAGGTAGAAATAAAAAGTAGACACCTAAAACAATACCTTATGCTAAGCTGAAACATAGCATTAACAGCATGAACTGTGCTGCCATATCCCTGCGGAGTCAGACTTCACAGTGTTTACAAGTGTGTCATTCACAACCTGGCACTTAGGGGGTTATTCATTAAAGTCTGAATTGTTGCATATAGGTGCGAATTCGCCAGATAAAGACAGTCGCAATAGGCTGCTACTGTTGCAGTCGCGTCTTTACAATGAAAATATTGTTGCAGTTGCGATTTTATTATGGGAAAATTGTCACAATCTTAACTTTAAAAAATTGTCGTGACTTTACAATGGGGAAATTGTAGCGGATTTACTATGGGAATCCGCTGTTTGCGAATTTGACAGTTGAATTCGCACCTTATTGAATAACCCTCTTAAAGTATACATACGTACATGTCATCACACTCATTGCAATACTTATATTTTGCCGGTGAGGACAGTGCTTTCATAGGGGGCACAGTTAGCGTGATTACGTATCTTTTGCACCACCGATTTGATTAAGTGGGTGGTGCTTCTCGCTGACTCTTGTACCCTTCCAAGCGCTGTAAAGTTCTCCTTTAAAGAGGAATATTTTATTGAACTAACAGTCAGTTTAAAAAGACAAGCTTTCAGAAGGTATGTCCTTCTTTTCTCAAGTCTCAAGCAACACTGAATTAAAAAAAAGTTAATACTAATGAAAACAACCACAGAAAAACCTCTACAAAAAAAAAAATCTATATATTAAAATATAGACCTGATCTTCCGCTGTAAACTGGGGGAATGAAATAGAAATATATCCCAGATTCCTCCCAAGCAAAAATTTCAAACCTATTGTGCTTTGACACAGTCATATCTATCAACAAGAGCAAGTCCCAGAAGATATTTAATAGCTTTGCTTTCCAAGACTGGAAACAAAGGCTAAACTAATAGTGTTTGCACTCTGAAAGAGTAGAAATCCAAAGAGAGGAGGAACTGTATGTAACCAGCTAAAAACATGCTTAGAAAAGGAACTCATTAATTATGAAAAGTTTGTGCTCTTTAATTCAGTGAACATTCGAACATTCAGTGGGTAACGGCTAGCATGTCAATGTTTTCATTTTTACACATATATTAGAAATACTGATATACAAGCCTTTCCTAAAATATGGAAATTACAAATATTACAAAATCATTTCAAAAATATCTTCCGGATTTACTTTCTTTTTTTTAGAATTTTTTCCGGGAAAATTATGCAAAGCGGCGTTTCGAACTGCAATTTATTATAGATCTACAGATGCTTTATTGCTTTTTCCCCTCATTTAATAAATGACTCATCACGCAAACAATTACGGAATAGTTTTGTTCCGAGTCATTGATAAATGTTATCTATGAAGAAGTCATTTCAAATTCAATAAAACTGAAAAAAAAGAAAATGGCTTTGGTAGGACCAGAATTTAAACTGTGGGCACATTATTACAAAGAGATCATTCATCTTCTCCTGCTTTTGTTGTCGCTCATGTCACAATGCATTCTTCTGTGATTTCTTAACTTTTAATGTAATCTATAAAACCTTCAGCGTCTAAATATCTTATTCATCATAAAGTGGCTCTCTATAATCGCAAACTGCAAAATGGCTTTAAACCCGTCTTACGCGGTTCAAGTCATTAAAATAATGAAACTTTTTTTTAAAAAATGCAATATGTAATTTTTTTTTCCTAAAGAATTATAGATATGGTGGGTGGGGGGGGGGGGGGGGAAGATTTATTTTAGTTCTGGAAAAGATTTAGTGCCTTGCTTGGTGCTGTTTTTTTTATTATTCTCACGAGACAGTCACTAAATCTTCCTGACAAAAAAAGTGTTATTTGTGACATGCTTTATGCCTGACATTCTGTATAAAGGCTCAGATTCAAAGACATTTTTTTTTTTATTCTTTTTTTTTCCATTTTTGGGCAAGATCAATGATCCTTTATCTGAAAGTTTCAAGTTACCAGAGCTGAGTAAATTTACACCGGCGCTGGTTGTAGAGCCCTTATTAGATTTTCATAGCAGAGAGTGAAAGATTATAGAGCCTCATTGACTAAACTGCGAATGGTCGCATAGAGGTGTGAATTCGTGCCTATTCTCCACTTCCCCATGTTTGCTTATTGAGCAAAGTATGTGAAGTGGTGATTAGGCAACCAATTCAGGCAACTACGCGAGGCACGAACTTATGGAGCCCTTTGCATAAATTTGCATGTATGTATGTGCTCAGGTACTTTTACTATTGACTAAGCGGAGGACTGCAGTTAGGTGACAACATGTTCTAGGGACAAGGTGACATAGAAATAGATAGAATATTCACAGAATACAGTTAGTGGGATATGATGAGACTGACGTCACTGCACTTCACTTGTTGAATTTGCTTTACTCCACATGACTTCTCATCCTGCTTCTATGCGCCTGTCTATGCCACACTACGCATTTGACAGCATTCACCACTGTCTGCCTGTTCAACAAGCATAGGCTTCACTTAGTCAATAGTGAGCAGTGAATTTGCGACTATTTTGGCGATGCAACTCAAATTGTAACGAGGTGAATTCGACAGGTTAATTCTCACTTTGGCTCTATAAGGTTTTCCATACATAGAGCATTTCCCACTCCATCAACAAAATATCCCAAAACCTCTTGTGATTCTCTGTGGTGGCTAGGCATGATATCAGCCTAAGGCTAGGAGCAAATGGCATTTGGCATATACATAACTTGTACAGTAAATGCAAATAAACTCACAAAGACTCATATAAACACACTATGCCTTTTCCATGAGTATTAAAGCATTTGTCAAGCAATTACATTTTAAACGTGCATCAACTGATGAAAACTCATGCATGATGCATCTGAAAATGCACTATTTGAAAAACGCATCATTTAATGCACGTATGCACAGCACCATACATCTACGTTATATCGATTTCTATATGCGTTAATATGGGTTCACGATGGTCTCCAAATGTGCATTAATCACACAAAATAAACGCCCATGTACAAGCATAAGCAGAAAAAAACTCAAAGCTTTTAAAAAGTTAATGGAAATAATTTAAGAAAACCAGATTGGTGGTGATGTGACATAAAATATAAAATTATCTTTTGTTGATTACTTTGGATTATTAATATTATTATTACTAGTATTAGGACAATTTTCTGATAACTGTATCCCTGGGAAGAGGTAGGCAACCCCAAATCAATAGAACAAATCAGTTTTCCCCATGTTACGGACTGGTGTTGGGGGAATTGCTACAGAAACATTTATTGCTGGGTAATGTTCAGCAGTCTGAACTACATACCGTGGAATCATGATAATTGCAATGCTTGGGACATCTGAACTATTCTTCCTGTTCCTCTGTATGGGAATCTACATGGCCATGGCACAAAATTAAGTCTGAATAAGCAGGACAAGGTCTCCGCCAGAAGAATAGTTTTATTACCCAGGTTCACGCAAGTGTTGCCTGCTGAGTTGCCCTCAATAACGGATATGTCCTTAGACTGGTTTACACTCCAAGGAGTGAAATTTATTAAAGTCGGAAAAACTACTCTGGATCTTTCCGACATAACCGAGGGATATCTCGTTTTGTTCTTCCGAGATTTCTTTTGAGATCTCGAAATCGAGTTCTTTGATCTCGAGTTTTTTAAATTTTTTTCCATGTAGTAGCATGGCTACCTTTCCATCGAAAATATTGAAAAGTCGATCCCGAAATCTCAAAGGAAATCTCGTGAGAACAAAATGAGATTTCTCTCGGTATAGTCAGAAAGACCGCCCACCCTAATGGTCAAAAGTCTAATAGCATAACAGTGTGTACCTACAGAATCCCTCTAAAGTTGCATGGTACACTGAATAAAGAAACAGTGCAAAAGATTCCTGGGTTTTTCTGACATTTTACTTTACATTTTACTTTGACATATAAGTGATACAAAGAACTAGAATTCAGCATATCAGTAACAGGAGAACTCATCCCCACTCCCAAGTTGTATCTGAATTATTAAACCCACCATCCACTAATAACAAAGATCTTAGGAGAACTGTGTAGTAGCAATTCAACAACAGCAGGAGGGCTACTGAATGTCATGCATCCAACGGAATCACTACAACTATACCTGCAAAATTAATTCTCTATCTGTATTATGTCAAATTCATGAATTTTATTGCATTTTATGTTTTGTATTTTTGTATTTATTCATTTTGTATATAGCGCTGATATATTACGCAGCGCTTTACAGAGATTCTGAATGTTTTTTTCTTCCTGATAGCAGCCATCTTGTTAAACAGACCTCACCCAGTCCCACTGGTAATTAATGGTGCTTTAGATAATAAATATTTAGTAAGTACCCCAGAAAGACCAACCTTATCATACAATTTAGAATTAAAAATAAATTTGAAAAATTAGTAAATATTAATTTATTTTGAAGAATTTAAAATGCACCTTTACTCTGAATACTTGTACATTTAATTATAAACATAGCAAGCAATTAAAGACATCACTTCCATTTCACAGTATATCATCAACTGTGCTGATGCTATTTGTTCAATGAACCTGCAGTTGACTGGTTAGACACAATGTCCAATCACATGTGATGAAACTGAACCTGCCGGGTTAAGGAGCCGGAGGTGTAAAATGAAATCCTTTCTAAGTGAGATTACAGTAGGAATGTATAACTGTATTATCAATAAATACTATTTTTTACTGACAAAAAACTACTTCACTTTCCTTTAAACCCTTTTAACCTACGTACTGCGCACTTTTCATGTACTAGCATAGACAGCCATACTAATACAGATACATATATTAGGCGACAAGACCACAGTATTTTATACAAAGTCACACTGACACAAAGCCTGTACATAATGTGCTGTTATTCTGTATTTTCCCTGCAGTCTCCTTCACCTCTTCTCCTCCCTGTTCTCAGAACTAATAAACTTTATTAGCTCCAATCATAAACAGATGTCACAGTGTAGAGAAAGCAACTTTATTGCAAAATAGCAAAGTCTTTGGAAATATATGACTAGAAAGAGGGGTATCTGGAGTGAGATCTTTGTAAAGGAATGTCATTATTGTTTTGTGCCTTAAAACAATGTCAAATGTTTACCATTTAATTTTCATTCTTTATCTTAGGTCAGGCAATGAGGCAATAATCAAGGCATGGTTTTCATCAGTGCAGTCCGATAAGATTATTAGCCCAGAGCTTGAAATAAAAGACCCTGTACAAATTCATAAAATTGTACTTTTAAATAAAGTTTTAATTAAAAAGGCATATCTCCATTTGCATGCTGGGAATAAAATATGGCTACTACTATTTTGGAAGTTATCCTGATTTGCCCTTAAAAATGGTTAGTTACTGGGCCTGACATAGTTGACAACTGGTGGCACAGGTTCCCAAATTACATATTACAAGTGCAGACTTTAGAATCAACACCTTGCACCCTGAACAATTGAATTTAAATGACCAGTTGCAAAAAATTAAAAAAAAATTCCCAATTTGGATTGGCATGACAGATTCGCCACTTGTAAAAATGTTATTTTTGGAATTAAATTAATGAATTTCTTTTGCTTTCTGTCTGTTCTTATCTTCACTGATAGCAGCCATGTGATCAAACAGACCTCATCCAGTCCCCCAGTTTTCTATAGTACATAAAGCATATACAGGAAGTGTACCCTAAAGGCATATTTTAAAGTATATACTCGTGTATAAGTCAAGAAATTTAGGTAAAAAAAAGCATTTAAAATCCTATTC
>WMED01019297.1:0-12466 GCA_019650415.1 Pipa parva | reverse complement strand
GTATTATGCATTTACAACACACATTACTTTTTATTAATCAGGCTGGACTGTTCCTTTATGGGACTATCTTATGTAAAGGACCAGTAACAATATGTAATATGAATATGTATTGTATTCATTCACTGGTTACGTCACATATAAAAGATGGCAGTACAGTGTAGGAATAATTACCATAAATGGTACCGGGTGAGGTGAAAAAACGAGACCTGCACAAAGTGGAAAATGGAACTTTAACATAAAAACTTTATGAAAATGTTATATTGTCAGTTGCTAAATTTATAACTGTGTTAAGTATACATCAATTATAAAAAAAAGAATTATAATTCTAATAATAATTTATAATTATTTATAAACTGAGGAACTGGTTGATGATTATATGGATTTCATTGCAGGAATATTGGGAGTATCTCCATTTGTGTCTTTGCTTTATGGCTTTAATTATATCTGCCATACTTCTCACTCAAGTCTCTTTGTCAGGACTCTGATGTCTATGCTATTATGGTAGATCTAAACCAGCAAATCCTATTGTATAATCCTAAACTGGTCTCCTTTTCACTGTAATCTAAACATTTGTATTCATTTTTTTTCTTATTTCCTTAGTATTCTCTGTAGAACTGTTGTTAGTGTTTCATATGCAGGAAAATGCTGCTAATTTTAGTGGCTCATGTGAGTTGTCTGCTAGAAGAAGCCAAGTTTAGTGGCAAAATGCATTCATTCTCTCCCCATATGCATCCACCAGGTCTCATAATAATACTCTGTCTTATTGAACTTGCAGCAGTATGCATCTATGTATTCATTTATATAGCACTGATGTATAGTGCAGCGCTTTACAGAGATTCATCATTCACTTCAGTGCCTGCCCTGTGGAGCTTACAATCTAGTTTTCCTATTCCGTCACACACATAGACACAGATGTATGTTTTTGGATTGTGGGAGGAAACGCATGAGGGTGCAGGGAAGGGAGAACATGCAAATTCCATGCAGATGAAGTCCAGGGTGGAATTGAACCCAGAACTGCAAGACAGCAATGCTAACCAACAAGCCATCACAATACCCAAGTAAATAAGTAAGATAATAGATGGATCAGAAGTAGTATGTAGATTATGTAGTATGTATGTTCTCCATCTGAGAATATTGGGTGGAAGCTTTGAAACTATTTTTTGTTGATTTTTTTTTTTTTTAATGGTTTTAATATGCCCAATTTTTTTATTTCATTTTGTTCTTTTGCAGCTATAAATGAAATATATATATATATATATATATATATATATATATCTTTTAGTGTATCTTGAATATTAATAGAGTGCATAGTTTTTGGGTCAGGAGTCTATGTTCTCTAATATTTAAAATATGGTGATTATTTCCCCGGTAGAGCACTCTTTATTGGTAATTTATTTCCTATCAGCATAAGAAGGGTGCCTGCAGTTATTTCTCTATCTCTCTTGTTCAGAAGAAAACAATGCTTTCACCATCTACAACTTTCTGACTACAAAGGTAAATTTGTGAACCCAAGCCGCTAAACAGACCATGTTTATTTTGCCCAAACAGCTACAGCCCAATGCCCATGGCAGTTGCTCCTTAAGGTAACACATTTTTTTAAAGGAAAAGTTTGGTTGGTAACATTTTTTCTTTGCACATCTAATTAACCACTCTCAGCTACTTCCTTTACAGCTAATTAATTTAGAGTCTTGAACGAGCTATTTGACCAACAGGTTTAAGAATTAAAAAATATATTCTCTGAAATTATCCTTCAGTCAAATTCCTGTCTTAACATTCTAATTCTAAATAAGAAGAAGTGATGCAGAGAAGAAGGTTCAGTAAGATATTGCTTGTAAATTTAAAAGCTTAGAAATAAGTAAATATAGTCTGTTTAACATTACCAAATAGATCGGAAAATAACAGCTGGTGACTAAACTGTTCCCTCGATTACCTATTAATTTTTAAAAATACTTTTCCCCAACAAAGCCACCCATGGATGTTCACCTGTGATAACAAGTCATTGCAGTAGTGTTGCTCAGGTCACTGAAAAGAAACATAATGAGCAATGTTATGGCGAACACCACTGAAATGATGTCATCTGCATCTGTGTCAATGCTGCACATCTCTTAAATGAACCCCATTTGTTCTGAAGAATAAGCTAGTTAGTTAACGAATTTTATTAAAACACACAAATAACATCCCATGTAGAGTTCAACAAAGTAATTTGACTGTGTAGTGTTTTACACTAAACCCCAAATGTAGTATTTGTCGTTTGTACGCCCCAGAATGTTGCTCCTGTACCTTGCACTGTTGACCCATTTAAAGGTTATCCACCGGATTCAGTATGTCTGTGTGTGCGCAAATTCTTCTCTATATATTGATGTTAGGAAAACTAACATAACTGGGTTAGTTTAGTAGAGGCAAGTAGAGTATAGGTGATACCTTTGCATGAACAAGAGACCTAAGTAGTGGGGAAAGCTTGCATTTAACATCTATTCAGTTAGCCAATAAAAGATATCACCTACTCTACTTGTCTCTACAGACTACCCAGCATGCCTTAGTTATACAGACTTTCCAGAATACCCCAGTTATACAGAAGAGAGCTAAGTAGTGTGGAAAGCTTGCATTTACCATCTATTCAGTTAGCCAATAAAAGGAATCACCTATACTCAACTTGTCTTTGCTTATATCTATGGCTAACACCGTGCTACACTCTACTTGTCACTGCTTATATCTATGGCTAACGTGGTGCTACACTCTACTTGTCTCTGCTTATATCTGTGGCTAACGTGGTGCTACACTCTACTTGTCTCTGTTTATATCTATGGCTAACGTGGTGCTGCACTCTACTTGTCTCTGCTTATATCTATGGCTAACATGGTGCTGCACTCTACTTGTCTCTGCTTATATCTATGGCTAACCCGGTTCTACACTCTACTGCTTCTGGGTTAGTTCACAAAACTTTACTTTTTAAATATTTGAATTGAAAATCAGTTCTAACCATTTGTCACAGTTCTCTCATACTACTTAAGGAGACATCTCTCTAACATCTGGTTAAGAAACTGTAGCAAGCTTTCTTTAACAGCAAAATTAAAGATAGAACAGATCAGTGACTGGTATTTAAGCAAGAGGAAATAAGATGGACAGGTGCATTGGCTGGCTGCCCAATGTATGATTGGTGTCAAAAGTCATGTAAAGTATTACAGACACATGGATGGAGTATGAAATCCACCAACTTTAAATAGTTCCCTGTGTTGCAGCATAAACAAGATAATGCAGTTGTATTTGAATCACAAAAGAAATCTTAGTCTCATAAATCCCAGTTCCTGCTGTTTCACACAGTCCACGCTGTGTGTCAAAATTTATAGGCTTTTAGTTAGTACTAGAGTGCATAATCCCAAGATGGTGATATCTATCTGGAAATTTATTCACACTTGATTATGATTGCCTAGAAATGATTCTACAAGGATAAAATAATATGGCTGAATGCAGTCTTTTCCCTACTCACAAGATCTCTACCAGTTTATAATTTCTAGGTTTAGATCGTGGTCTCCAATAAAGTCAGGTAAATGGGGCCGTACATAAAAAGTGGAAAGTAAGTCATCTGATGCTTTACTTATATTTTATATCTGATATTTAGCTATTTTTTTATGTTGAGGCACCCTGCAAACTTTAATAAATAATTTTTCTAAACCTTTTTTGCATAGTTTCTTTTTTTCAGATTATGTTGGTAGACTATACTTCTCCACCTAAACTGATCACGCCAGAAATATTTTACTGGCAAGAGAATTTTATCCATTTGGCACAAATGTCAAAATCTATAAGCCTGGCTGCGCAAATGTCACATTTTTCTTAACACGGTAACTGAAAAATATGATGCCTAACATATGTCAGCAGAGGATACAGGAAATGCTCTGAAACCATGTTTTGGTCCTTATCTGGTCAAAAAGAATGATTTGAATAGTAAAGCCCTGGCTATTAAATCCCACTTTGACAAGTACAGTGAAAATATAATTTTTCCATTTTCTCAATGCTTGCAAATAACGTTAAGTTTATTCATTTCAATGATTCAAACTAAACAATGTAGTTTGAAGAGGCAACCATGTAAAATATACAGACTATCTGGATGGAAATTTGGTCATTGAACATAATGCAAGGGGTCCCTAAGAATCAAAAAACCCACACTGTGAAGGAACGTGCCAAGGAAATAAGTTCCTTGCTATATTTCTTAACCTTTTTGTCATGTAAGGAGGTTTGGGGAACTAGTGTCTAGATTAAAGATTGACTTAGCTTAGGTGGCAGTATCCTTTGGGGTCATGCATTGATCCTGTCATGGGGATTGTTGGCCCCTAAAATGGAAAACCATTTGCCAATAATATTTTTCCTTACTTTCCTTGAAACAGAGGTAACTGGGTTTTTAAAGTGTTGTTTCAACCTTAGCATTTGCAAACTCCTGGTTTTCATAGGATGGGGATCCAAGACCAAAAACCAAATTTGCTTCCAACCTGCACCGCGCCTGTTGATAGAACCCTCACCAAATGCTGATGAGTATTCTTGCAAACAGACAAATCCTATGTTTATTCTTTTTCTGAACTGTTTCATCTTATTAGTTGTCTGTTGTGAAGTGATAGCCTATAAGCATATGTCATGTCCCTCCATTGTAGGGTACCTTACTGTATATCCTATGGGAGCTTCCCCGTTCAAAATGTTCCTTTGACCTGTGGCTTACCTTAGGGCAAGTGTTATACTTCTTCAAAATCTTTCCTTTATTACATGTTCATCAACTTTCTATTGAGAAGGGCAGATTTTGTATCTACAGCTGTAGTTAATTGATATCTTGCTAGAACAAGTCCTCCAAAGATCAATTCTAAGTTCTAGTTCTAAAAGATTCTTAGCAGGATAAATTAATGGAATCTTGTACAAGGAAAACTGCTCACAGAGGATTCCTACCCTTCCCCAGCATTTTTTAATGAATAGAAATCAGCAATCCTATTTTTGAATACATAGGCAATGTTAATATTGGTATTTTTGGCCTGCAACTGATGGTATTCAATTCACAAAGTGGTTTTCCAGTTGTAGGATTGTAAAAATATTACAGTGCCGTTGCAATGTTTACCCAAAAAAATGTCTTAAGGTTACAGAGAACTTTTTATTCCATTCATTGTGTTATTGTTTATTTACAGCAGTGTTAAACATCAGCTGTCGTACATTATAAAGATACATACACTTTACATGCTATTCTAAAAGATTTATACACTGTACTATTGCATCGATCACAACCATTAGTCTTATTTTTTCCTATAAAATTCTGTGTAATGTGAGATTTGGGCCTTTTAACTAATCTGTTTTTAGTTGCATTTGTAAGGCTTTTGTGGATATAGGAAAAGCTATAATGTTTGGACCTAAGGGATTTTTCACCTAACAAAACACAAATCTCCTTTTCCATTTGCTACAATTGTGCTCCAAGTACAGCTGTTCCTTTTTATTTACGGACATTGAAGTAAGCTGGCACAACTCTGATTAACAGTATAAAAGTTTTCAGTTCAGGAAAATCTTTTCCCTGACAGGAAACCAAGATACATTCTTTAAATGTCTCGGCTATCCTATTAAAAAGAAAACTCCTAAACTGAATGTGCCTTAAATGTACCTATGTAACTCACTGCACTTTTATTAGAACTAATAGAGAATACAGGACAGTAGAGAAGTCCATGGGTCATTTTATATTGGCCAATTACATTGAGCGCTAGAACATGTGTTAACGTGTTTCCTCCTTATGACTGAGAACATAAACCGGTTGTTGTGACTTGAACTGTGTTAATGTGCTGAAAATGTTTTACACTTGTAAAATATTACATTTGGTTTCCAGTTAAGTAACTGTTTAAATAGCCTTAATTTGGAAGTGACCATGCCCAGTAAATGGTGCCTGTAGTTATTTGTACTGTTGCACTTTTTACTCTTTTTTTGGGCAGTTTACACATTAAATACATAAACTTGAACAATTCGTAGAGTATATGTGCATGTGTATATATTATAAAACAATGTTGGCGCTCCCATATTTCATTGCCAAAACCCTATGACATCTGTCATAATTGTATATATACACTAGTTTAGTGCACATTTGGGACCTTTGCAATAAACAGTCCAAACAATTTCTATGTGTACACAGCTGTACCAGGTGTGTGGCAGTATATGAGGTTATGCCGCTAAAATATAGTAGCTTTAAAAACTGGAAGTCATAAATTATACGATTTATTGTTGTATGCAGTTGTGATCATTATTTTCAAATGTGGAATATTTTCATGCCGAAAATATTTTATATAAATATGTGTTTTTCAGATGAAATATTCGACCACAAACCCACAGTCTTATTCTTTTTTCCATGTTATTTACAGAAAAAAAGAAAACTAGTGACTTATTTTGAAGCAATAACATTTACAATTAGCAGCATAAAGTAAATGCATCATCCTACCTGTTGTCGAACGGTTTCTATTTTTGAGTGCACTGCTTGTAACTTGTCTCTTATGTAATCAGCTCCAGTCCCAGGTCTTCCTACTGTATATTGTAGCTGTGTGCATCAGCACAGTGTGAAGCGTCTCTTTTGAAAGCTTTGCTAAAGAATGCAGTCCCTCTTAATGTTTATATGATAGAATTTGGAACGTTTTTTTTTTTTTTTTTAATACCTAGTTCAGTTGAATTATATTCTGGCTACCGAAAGATGGTGTGTCCTCTGATTCATTTCCAGGAGAAAATCTTTCTATTTTTTTTTTTTTGTTTCCCAGCTGTAGGAAACTCAGTTTGTAAAGTGGAAGGGGAATTGGATTTTCATTCATCTGATCCCATGTGTTAAATCAGAGAATGCTATGACATTTACCTTGGCAGCATCCTTATACTAGGGTTGGATCCGGGAAACTTAGAGAAATGAATAGGTGTTTTTATTTAATTTATCAAAATTATTATTATTTTTACATGTTTGACATAACATTGTTGATCTTCGTATGTTAATGAATTTCTTATTTTTTTTAATACTGCTTTTCTGTTTTATTGTTTTTTCTACAATTTTGCAAGAATTTGATCTCTGTTCAGTTATGAAATTTATAGTCTTGCTGCATGTAGAGGCCATTTACATATACTGTATATATATATATATATATATATATATATATATATATATACACACACATATCAAGTATGCACTTTCCTTTAAGAACTTAATAACCTAAACCTAATAATGTATGAATAGTCTCTATTCTGTTGAGATTGTCTCACCATTATGAATGTTATACCGGCTTGGCAGAGTTAGTTACAACCACTTACTTCAGCATCTACATATTTGCCTTCTGCACTGACACAGCCCATCCATAATGTGGCCAATCACAATTCCCTCTTTCAGTTGAGTTGTTTTTCATAGGTCCTATACTTGAAGTGCACCTGTCACCTCAAAACTAATACTAATTTAGGTTGTACTAATGAAATAAATGATTTTGTAAATATAAATGTATTTTAAAAAAATGTACCTTTATACAGAGTTTCTCTCATCTTCATCTTCGCTGTCAGCCTGACTTTTCTTTCCCGAGTGTTGTGTGGGAAGGGCTAAATAATGATTGACATTATTGCTCCTCCAATCAGATCCCTTAAATCACAATCTAGCAGGGATCTGATTGGAGGAGCTATAATGTCAGTCATCATCACCAGATAAAGGAAAGAAAAGTCAGGCTGACAGGGAAGATGACAGAGGGAAACACTGTATAAAGGTACATTTTTTAAATACATCTATATTTACATAAACATTTATTTCATTAGTACAACCTAAATTAGTAGAGTTTTGAGGTGACAGGTGCACTTTAGTATCACTATAAGCAGTTGATGACACATAAAGGGCCTGTCTGCTGTTTTCTTATTGGTGTTCTAATACTCCACTTAACCATGTCTTAACTAAAATTAAAATAATTATTATTAACTCCACTATTCATATATGCAAACTTGTTCATTGACTCACTTCTCCTTTTGTTGTATTTAAAGCCTTGGCACATGTCACATCATTGCAAGTATTTAGCCATTCCTTAGTAAAAAAAGCAATCAGAACATATTATCTTTCCCTTACTATATTTTGCTTGGAATTCTGCCATCAATTGTTCCTGGCCCTTTAAATCTCTTCCACCTTTACACCACCACTTTAGTTTATCATCTGAGTTAAAAAAAAAAAACAAAAAAACTTTTTGCTTCATTTTAGCTCCATATTCAATATTACTCCTTAAAGGGGAACTATAGTCAAATTACATCTTTACATATGCGGTACTATACTTTTGTGAGAAGCGTTTCTCCCCAGTAGTTGTTTCATGTGATTGAGTAGGCAGCACTGATAAACTCCTGCACCAGGAAATGTGTGTGTGATGTGTACTGGCCAGTATTCTATGAAAAGGTGCCCTCCCCCAGACATGTTTGCCCTACTTACTACTTAGCACATGAGCACAAGTCAGTTTTATCTCTGTAGTCTCCTGCATTCCAAGCTTAATTTATGCGGCCAAAAGGTCAGCACACTGCTTAACCAATAGCAGTCAGGCAGCTTTTTCTTCTCCTGTTTCCTGACTTGCAGAACAGAAAGAGGAGGGGGAGTGGGGGAGGAAAATGTCAGCTCTCAGGAAAACTAATTAAGGGAATGCAAAGTAAATGTTATTTGGACCAGGAGCTTAGAAGACCAGTCATATTGTGAAACTTTAACATCTTAGTTAATGCATTTTCTGTCAACTATTAAACTGAATTTTAGAATGAAAATTGAGATAAATTCACTATTTAGTGGTCTTACATGATGTGATACTGATCCACTGCTGGGACATATTTAAGAGGTAGAAGGTGCTGGGTCTCAATGGACCTGGTGATTTGCACTCAAAATCTAAAATTGCAGTATAAAACTATGCTAATCTAGGGAGTTCATTTACTCTTAAGAACATATATTACTGATATAAATGGAAAAGATACATTGAATATGATCTAAACAGTAAATATTGCCTTGTTTAATCTGGCCAGAAATTTCAGTAATACCTAACTGCAGGGGCGGTTCTGGCCCTATTGATGCCCTGTGCAAAGTGCCCCTTGACCTTCCCCCCGTGCCCTCCCCTTGCTCCACGCCCCTCCTTGCAGCATGCCCCCCACTCACCTCCAACAGCATTCCAGCAACACACCTCCTGTAATGAGGTAAGTTGAATGCGACAGCGCTCCTTAGATGTTCGGGTCTTGCCGGCAGCTGCCAAATACATCTGACAAGACCCGAAGCAGCCAAGGAGCGCCGTCGCATTCAGCTTACCTCATTAGAGGAAGTGCATCGCTAGAACGCTGTTGGAGGTGAGTTTAGCGATGTGGGTGACAGCACCCCTCAAATAGATTGCGCCCTGGGCAGTCGCCCACCGGAAGAACCGGCCCTGTCTAACTGGTACACATACTTAGGTGGGACTAGTTAAATTAATAAATAAATAGAGGGCAGTTTTGTGTGTGTATATCATACAACAACACATTGTACATAGCAGTAATTCTTGTAGTAAAATGTCTGGTTTAGTGAGACTAAAAGAATATTTGGAATGCCCAAAATACCTAGTTTTGGTATGAATTCTAGGAATATTGCAGAGATGTATGAAGAATGCTAGAGTGTCCCTTCATCACAGTGATCATACCTGGTTGGTGTCATATAAGCTTGATGCAAAATAAGTACTGTATACTGATTTGTTGTATATCTATATATTCATCTAAGTTCCCTATTATAAGCCAAGTTATGCACCCATACAGAACGTGCCGGATGAACCTTGTTTCAAAATCATAATCATTAATATGAAGTCCTGCTATGCCAGAATACGCTTTTTTCACTTTCAGTTGGCTGCAAAGATTTGCACTGATTGAGCCTCAAGAGCATTACTGAGACTAGGATCTGATGTAGGGCCGTAAAAAGGACTGGCACACAGTGGGCACTTCATTCTAAAGATGTCCAGTGGGCCATGGCTCTCTACAGGTCATTTACGTTCTTCCACATGAAACTTCACATAAACTTCAATTTGAGATATGGTAATGACATTTGTTTGTCCTGCCCTCATATTCCACTTCCCATACCTCCTTAAATATTTCATTTATGCAGCACCTGCACTCTAATTGGCTCATTCAGACTCTCCTCTAACTTTAGGCCTTCAGTCACTCCCTTAGAAGTCTCTCTCTAAGGTAGCCTGATCCATAATGTTCCCTTAAAAGATCTATTATCTGCCCCGTACAGTCCTCTCTGTACCTGGAATAAAAAATCACTTTCATCAAAAGTTTCATTGCACTTCTACTTCTCCTGCAAAATAACAACAGCTGGTAGGATGCCCTACACAGATCTTAAGCCCCTCATACCGCTTAAAGCCTTCTGTAGCTAGAGCGCTATATCATTTATATTAAGTTGAATAGAAGATTGTAGTGTATGCACATTCAAATCTCCAAATGCTTTAATACTCCACACATACCCTGTCAATGATGCAAACAATTCGTATGTATCATATGTACCTACAATTCGTATTGTAGGTACATGACATGTTGTGAGACTAGTGAACTTGATAAAGGGTCATAGGCTCGAAGCATGTCGTATAACTAATCATGGAATAAACTATGCTTTGAAGATATTTTGCTTTTATTGCATTTGCTGTTTCATCTATATTAACCCCACCTGTTTCCTCTCCCAGTCCCACCCTGGTCAGGGTCATTTATCTTTGTTTCCCTGTTACAGTTTTGTACAGTGATAACGAATATGATGTTTTATAATTAAAGGGTAATCATAATAAATTGCATATTGGAACCATTTATTCTCTTACACTACACTTTGTAAATATGAAAATGTGATGATCATGAGAACGGGCAAAGTTTAAATGCCCCTAAACCTCTCTTCATTGTCAAGCTTAATATTAAGGTTGAAAATCCAATTCAAAATATTCCTTCTCCATATTATTTGAATAAGAGATTTTTCAGACAGGTACCCTGAGGCGTGTGATGTGTGCCAGTCGGACTCTGTAGATTTCAGTGTTTGCACGCAAACACACCCCATCCTTCTCAAAAGTTATCACCATTACCCAAACACAGAATGCAAGAGCTCAAGTGAGTTATGGATTTATGGTAAAGCGCATATGAATCTGATGTACTGCATTTTAAAAGTCAGTGTCAGTTCTGAATGTTTCTAAGATGAAAATTAGTATTTGTTCCTACACAGTAATACTTTGCTCCAGTATCTTTGATTGTACTGGAAAATAAAAAATAACTAGTTGTAAGATGCATGTAAAACACATATGGTCATGTCTAAATATTTATTTTCACCTTACATTGCTTGCAACTTTGTTTGTGTCACATTTTTACAGTGTGTGCCCTTATCTGGTGCATTTATCCACAGGATGTGGTCTGTAGATATTACAGGATTTGTGATTATTGTTACAGTTGAGTGATAGGGTTTGAGGGCATTAGCGCAGTGAGCTTTAAGGGTCATTGTGTGTCATTTTTATTTGCATTTATTAAAAAGTAAGAATGCGAGAGTAAATGAATGTGTGTGAGTACGTACACAAGTGTCTGATTTGGGTGCGTGAGTATGAAAATGTAATTTTATGTTATTTGAGACTTTCAGTTTTGCTTAATTATTGCACTGCCCATTAAATACAAACTTTCATTTTTAAAGGAGCACTAAACCTTATGAATTAATATGGTAATATAAATGTTTATGCTGTGTTATGTATGCTTGTAACTGAAATAGTTTATAGATATTACATACATTTTGTAAAACTTCACCCACTGCCGATTGACCAGACTCAGTGCAAAACCAATCCGATATGTACCACTGGACCATGCAGGGTTAATGGGGCTGGGTTAATTGGTTTAAAGTGCAATATTTCTATGGGAGATTACAATAGGAATGTATGTATAACATTAATTATGAAAATAAATCATTTTGTTTTTAGCTGAAAACTTTCAAATATTATGTTATCTAAACTGTATTTTTGAACCTTGAACATAATAGGGATCTGGGGGATTACTGACAAAAGTCTGAATTGCTGCATATAGGTATGAATTCGCATTTGATCACCGCTTCCCCATGTCGCTTATTGAACAAACTCTACAATGTGGCAAACATGCATCTAACTGAAGTGACTACAATAGTCGCTGATTTATTAAGCTCATTGCATTATTTTGCATGTAAGCGCACAGGTACTTTGTATATTCAGCAAGCGGCAGAGTCGGTCACAGATTCGACAAAGCGTAGTGCTCCAAATCTACCTATTTGACTTTGCCACATCACAGTGGTGAATTGGGGGGTTGATAGCAGGGCTCCAGTGTGGCATAAGGTTACTATTTCTTAAAAAATGACAATGTCAACTGAAACTAAATTTGTCTGCAACTAAACTTGAATTAGAGACAGGGAGACATAGAAATAGATGTATTATTCACTGATATACAGTTAGTGGCACATTGTGAGGATGAACTAGGGACAGGG
>WMED01019296.1:0-12466 GCA_019650415.1 Pipa parva | reverse complement strand
TTTCTGGAAGAATTATCTGATAGAATTGCAGGGGTGCCAATACTTTTGGCCAGCACTGTAAGTGCTCTGAATCTATACTGTACATTGACCGATATATCAGAACAATTTAAATATTGTGGGCTTTGTTGCAGAGCAAGGAGTGTTGGCAGGAAATGGCCAAAATAAAGGCTGTAATTACAAACAATGTAACAAAATCTGTAAAAAAAACAAATATACCAATGGTCAAACAAGTTGGTAAAGAGAGAACGGGAAATAAAAAAAGATATTTATGCACATGTATCTTTAAACAGAAAGAGGTGGACAGGAATATTGCCTCTAAAAGCTCAGTTAAATGTCATTATTACTTTAAACAAAGGATAACCAAATGGTAAATTCTTTGGGGCTGATTGACTAAAGAGTCACACTCCACAAAGTGATGTGAAGTTCTGCATAAGATTACGACTATAGTACTCACCCAAATTGGTCACATATGTGTCACATCACAGAGTTTGATCAATAAGTAAACATGGGGAAGTGGCAAATAGATGCAGATTCAGAGCTTTACATGACTATTTGGCCTTTGTATGTGTGTATGTATGTAGAATTTTATTTATAAAGTGCCACAAATTTACGCAGCGCTGTACCATGCAGCAATACAAGTACAATAGAGACATGAGAAAAGTGCATTAAACAATACAAGTATATTTTCAAAAGGATACATCACTTTAAGTGGTAGGTTGCAGTTGACACAAGAGGTTGGAGGTACCTGCCCAATAGAGCTTACAATCTAAGTGGAAGGAAGACTTACAGTACATACACAGATAGAAGGACAATAAGAGCTGTACAATGTGTTGAGACATAGATCAATAAATACAGATATTAAACATGAATAAATAAAGATAAAATAGATACATAAAGTCAATTATAAGAATCAGTGCTAGTGCTTCGAAAGATAGAATTTTAATTTAGTTTTGAACATAGAGAGGGACTGTTCCTGGCAAAGACAAAGGTGTAAAGAATTCCAGAGGTGGGGGGCAGAGAGAGAAAAGGGTTTAAGATGAGAAAAGAAAGTATTAGCTGGTTGCTTTGAGAGGAGCGTAGTTGACCTCGAGGAACATACAGACATATAAGTGAGGAAATGTAGGGTGTGGCAACAGATTGAAGTGCCTTCAATGTCAAAAGGAGAACACTGTAAATGATTATTTTACTTATGAGGAGCTAGGGAGCAGAGAGTGATTGGGAGAAAGGCTGTCCCCACTGCAGAGAGAGAATTCTGGCAGCAGAGTTTAGAATAGATTGGAGTGGGGAGAGGTAGGAAACTGGAAGGTCAGATAGAAGAACATTGCAGTAGTCCAAGCGGGACAGGACAAGAGCATGCATGAGGGTATTAGCAGTCGAGCGAGAGGGATGTGTTTAGAGATGGAAAGAGCAGAATCAAAAGTCACTCCAAGACAATGAACAGAGGTTACAGGGTTGATAGTCGCACCATCCACTTGAATGGAAAAGGTAGGAATGGGTCCAGGTTTGGGTAGGAAGATAAAAAATTCCATTTTAGCAAGATTTAATTTGAGCAGTTGGAAATTTGATACTGTAATTCAGGTGTTAGCACAGGAGCGGATAAATAAATTTGGGTATCATCGGCATACAAGTGATACTGTAGACCAAATAAATTGATGATATCACCCAAGGAAAGAGTGTAGAGGGAGAACGGGAGATGACCGAGCTTTAGCCTTTGGACTTTAGCTAATAAGGCCCCATTTCTTTTGTCAGTAATTAGGATAGAGAAGTAAATGTTAGGAAACAAGGTTTGTTTCATTGCTGTTATAGAACCTTGACCATGTCATTTACCCACAAATGCTAAGAGAGATAAGTAATAGATAATTACTTGTCTTATTTTGCCACAATTTAACTCCACCTGCATGTATCTGTAGGTTTTCATTTCTGCAGGAAATCTTAGTCTTCTAACATAACCGGTAATGATAAAACTTCTCTTTGCACAGTGATGTGGCAAATGGCACCCCAACCTTAAGCGGGATAGGAGAAGAAGCGTCATTAGCATGGGAGACAAAAAAGGAATGATCAGAAAGGTAAGAAGCCAGCCATGAAGCAGCTCGATCATGGACCCCAAGCACATGGAAAATTTTAATAAGAAAGTTAGTGGTTGACAGTGTCAAATGCAGAGGATAGGTCAAGGAGAATTAGAACAGAAAAGTGACCCTTGGCTTTTGCAACCTGGAGATCGTTTGCAGGTTTACAACTACTCTACTTCATAGAGTGCCCAAACCTAAAACCAGACTGGAGTGGGTCATGGAGATGGTGCGCATGCAGAAGGTTATTAAGGCAAGTACAGGCAAGACATTCTAGAAGTTTAGAAGCCAGCTGTAAGAGAGAGATAGGATGGTAGTTAGCAAGGCATGCAGAGTCCAGCATAGCTTTAGCCTTTATTGGGCCCCATTTATTTTGTCAGTAATTAGGATAGAGAAACAAATGTTAAGAAACAATGTTTGTAGCATTGCAGTTATAGAACCTGGACCATGTCATTCACCCACAAATGCTAAGATTGATAAGCAATAGACAATTATTTGTTTTATTTTGCCACAGCTGAACTCCACCTGCATGTGTCTGTAGGTTTCAATTTCTGCAGGAAATCTTAGTCTTCTAACATAACCGGTAATGATAAAGCTTCTCTTTGCACAGTGATGTGGCAAACAGTGATTTCTGCATAACTTTTAGGAATTGTAATGAAATAATTATTCATTATGACACTAAGCATGCTTCATGTAATGTGAGAGAATTTTCCCAGTACTATATCATTCAGGCAAATGTTTGATTTTCCATGTGTGCCAGATATACATTGGCAAATCAAGGTACATTATATTACTGTATGTGATTTCTGAACACTTGACTGTTTACTTAACTATTGATTGATTAGTGCAGAACCAGGTCTACAGAGTGGAATGAAACTCCACCTGCAGACAAAACATACATATATATCTATATGAACATGTCTTGTGAGAAAGTTTCCTTTGTCTTGAGACCAATGTGATGATTGCTATATTTAGATTTGCAGCAGAGCATCTAGTCCTAATCCTTCATGAGGTAAATTAATTAATAAAAAAAACAGGGTTTCCAGTTTTAGTAATTAACCTTTTTCTTACTCAACTGAGAACATTGTCGCTGGAAAGAGTTACTAATTTTTCATAAAGGACTGTCCAGCTCGTGCACAGGGATGATTATTGGTATTATAATGATGATGTCATACAATGCAGTCTATAGTGCTCATGTGTTCTAGGGATACATTTAAATCAAACATTTGCCTCTGGGGTCTTATGTTAGACAGCCACAATTTCATGTAGATCTTTGAAAGATGTAAAAACAATAGTACAGTTGACTTTTCCTTCACCTTGTTTTTCTCAGTAACATGCGGTGCAGATCCTGAACAAACAATATAGGTTGGTGTTCATTTAGGAAAGCCAATAAAACATTTAATATTTTTCATATGAAGCATTTTGAGAATGGTTCGTACAATGCTTTATAAGTTCGTTCTTGAGGTTTCCCAACGATGTATTTAGGAGTGGTGCACCATCTTTATATTAGTCATTCATAATGTTGCCTTTGCTTTGGCTGAATGTGAAAACACTTTGTTGTTATTTATGAAGTGGAGCTATGAGTAAAGTAGATGCAGAGCAGTAACACTACAACTCATTTCAATGATAGATGTTGGGACCTTCACCTACTTTGCACATTGCACAAGTCATGTATAATCCCTACATGCACTATATCTCTTTTATATCAGCCCTCAACAGGCTCTTCAGTAAAGCACTCGTAAAGTATTGATGATTTGAGCATATTATAGTCTGTTCTTTTTTTTCAGGAATGACAGGAAATACCAGTAGTATTTGACAACCATAAGTTTAATAATGAAAGCAGTAGTAATTACTGCTGGAATGACGCCCTTCATAGTTATAAGCCAAAAATGTGGATAGGTCTCATTGCCCTATGGCAACATTAGTGAAGAAGAATATTCAAATAATATGCAGATATTGGTGCCATCTAACTTTATTTATTGTTTCTTTAGGAAGGGTGATTTTTAATGTATTAAATTTATTAAATGAGTAAACCATGAAATGCTCAGATAATCCTAAAAAGGTCTGCCTGTTTTTATACTATGTACATTAACTTTGCTAGCTACAGATCCTAGCAAAATGATAGCGAACCTTTTCAGTACCAAGTGCCGAAAACTGTGATGTCACTCGCCAGCTCCTTCTCCTGAAGTGCAGACGCTGATGAATGTCATCATCGAGCCTGAATCTGGTGAGGGAAGTGCCCCAGAAAGTGAGCGCTCCTTCAGTTTAGGCTGCGGATCTGACCTGAAAACTGTCAGGTTGGATTCACAGTTTGTACTGGAAGAGCAAGTGCTCACTAGGGGGATGGAGGACAGCAGTGGTGGCGACAGCACGTGTGCCGTGCCATAGGTTTGCCTTTGCTGCCCTAGCATATGAATTTCCCACTTGTATATTAGAGACCTTGTAGTGTGCCTCAACAGTTATTTCAAATAAACACCAACTGCTAGGAATTATTAAACAATTAATTCTTATGTAATGTCAGTCTTAATGCAACACAGTACAGTGGTGTATGGAACACATCCTTTTTGGACATGTAAGTGTACTCTACAGTAACAAAAAATAAAAAGATGCCAGGCAATCAATGAAAATGGCAAAAAGCTTTATTGAAATAGAACATAATGGTCAAACAAGCTTTCTGGTAGACTGTCCTCCCTTTCCCAGGGAATGTGACAGAGGTGCCCTCATATACAAGGACCTTACATCACTTACACCAGTTGTTCCCCTTTTACTGGTAGTATTAAAGGCAGCCATTGGGAATTCCTTACCACTTGGGGCTCTCTGGTTGACTTTTCATTGCATACTGAAAGCAGGACTATGTGCATCATGGTATATGGCCTAGTCTACATATTGTATTCCCATACTGTTTTGACTAGGGCTCATGAAACTCTGTTAAGACATTATTTTATTAATACTATTCTAGATGACCCTGAAATTGCAATGGTGCTCACCCTTGGAGCTAACCTGGTCAAGTCTAAGGTGTTGACCTTAAGAGAGTTCCACAGGAGTAGTCTTTTCTGGGGGTACATCTTGCAGCTACAGATTTCACTGATTTCCCGAGTGCTGTATATATATAGCGCTTGAATTTCCATCTGCTGTAGGAGGCAGGAAAAAAAAAAAAAAATATATATATACTGTATATATACAGGAACATAGGGGGAATAGTTACATAGGGGGAATAGTTCTTTTCTTCCGATGGGTGCAGGAACTATGCAAAAATACATCTACGGCCAATTTTGCATAGTTGCTGGTGCTCAATAATTAAGCCTGTGAGGCCAAGTACAATGTGTTTTATTGCTGCATATTGCCTACAGAAATGCAATATGGTGACTAAATAGTGTGACATTACCCTTCCAGGTCAAAACAACTTAACATGGGGTGACCAGGCAACATCACTGTTTAAAAGAGATACTAACATCTGCATTAAAATGTTGAGAAGTAAGTGTTTAAATAAATCTTTTTCATTTCAAAATTCTATCATGAATACCAAGTAAATTTATAAACCATTCATCCATTATTCCACATTATGGCTATCGTTAACCCCCCTACTAAACATAAACAAAGTCCAGGTCTCACTGACCCATTTAAATGTATTTGGAATGACTTCAGAAAGCTTATAGTATGTATGCAGGCTTCACAGTCAATGTAGTGAATGCAGAGGCACACTGACAGGTCGTAAGTCCTGGAGAGGCAGGTTCCAAATGTGACGCTCTAACAGTGGGTTTGTGCTCCGGGTTTCATTGTAACCAGGCAACATACCTTGATCATATGATGAAATTGTTAACTCCATCAGATTTTTTCCAAATGTGACAGCCTGTCTGGAATTCACACATTCTATATGTGTAACATCTTAATATTTAATACCATGGTTATCTTCTGTTTCACAGAAGCAGAAAAGGCAAAATAACACATTATTATTATCCCATATTTATAAAGGACCATCATATTCTGAAGTAATGCAGAGTTTGTGAAAAGTATGAAAATACAATAACAGACTGTGAGACAGTTAAGTAGAAGGGTTTCTCCACTAAAGCTTACAATAGGGAATTGTGATACAGCAGCAGTAAATATAAAGAGCACACTAGGGCTTATTCGTGAAAGTCTGAACGGTTGTGTCAGGGTCAAAACTCCTGTCTACTCACCACTTCCTGATCTTCATGTATTCCTCAGACTTTGCGATGTGGCCAATTTATGTTCAGTTTGGATGCTTATTATGGTCACTAACTTACAGAGCTCTTCACACCACTTTGCGTGCTTGTGCACAGGTTATTCGCTTATTCTTTAAGCGTTGGATTCTGTGCAAGTAGCATAATCGGCAAAGCATACTGTATCAAGTGGCAAATTAGGGGGTTGATGGCAGGGTACGTACTGTACAACTGACTATGCCACACTACTCAGTAAACCAAGACCGATGCAGGTCACTTTTACGCTAAGAGAATCCTCAAATTAGTGAATAAATAGTAGAGAAATTGTAATTATCAGTGTGTAGCGACCCAAAGTGACGAGAATTCACTTTGACAGTCTAATTCTCGCTTTGATGAATAAGCCCCTTACAGTGTTTCAGCACAGGATTCTGGGTGCTCAAGTGCTGTGCCAGCCAATCAGTTATTTTAATGCAATTTAGTACAAGAGAAACTATAAAGTATCAGTTTCCTATTTGGATTTCAACCACACTCCCCACCCTTATACAGTCTTTGTATGGTGCTTGTAATTAATTGCCTGCAGACTGGGTTCTGCTAACTGCTATTTCCACGTGTCCCTAAGTCAATTCCTTTCTTGACACACCTTCCCACTTATACCTTCGAGGAGCTTTAAAGACAATCTGATTTACAGTGGCTGATTATAGAGTTCAGCATGCTATCTACTTTTGAATACTAGGATCTGACAGGGCAGCTTGACAGGAAGGGCTATGGAGCAGTCAAGCCTGCAAATTTGGTTCCCTTCCAACCAGCCCGACGCCTCACATTTCCTTTCTGACTGGGCAGGAAGAAGGGCAAGAACCTAATGTTGTTGCGAGGGCACATAGTGACAGAACTATCAATTAGGAAACCAGCAGCAAAGTAAGCATATCCAGCAAAGTCATCAGTTATACCTATTAACTCTTTCCTGAGTTTGACTGCACACAATGGTGGTTTCCCAGTTACATTTTAGACAATGCAATGGTGATAGGCTGTTCACTAGGAGCGATACAAAAAAATATAAGAAATGTTACTCTTTTTCTTTGTTTCAAAATACAGCATTTGTGTTCTCTGCAGGAGCTGTTAGAAGACTAGATTAACACATAGGGTTATTTGATAAAGTCCAAATAGTCACATAAAGCTCTGAATTCACATCTATTCGCCACTTCCAAGTATTCGTGTATTGACGTGGGGGTTATACACTAAAGTCCGAATTGTTGCTTATAGGTGCAATTTCGCCAGATAAAGACAATCACAATAGGCTGCCACTGTCGCAGTCACATCTTTATAATGGGAAAATTGTCACAATCTTAACATTAAAAAATTGTCTTCACTTTACAATGGGGGAAATTGTCGCAGATTTGCTATTCGACAGTCGAATTTGCACCTTAGCAAATAACCCCCTGAGATGAGGCGAATACGCAACCAATTTTGATGCTTCCGATGGTAGCGAACTTACGAAGCTCTTTGCATCACTTTGTGTGAGCATGCACAGCTAATTTGCCTATTGTCAAAGTGGCGGAGTCTGTTGAAGTGGCTAATTAAGACAGGTGTACTACTCCTAATTCACCTGTTTGACTTTGAAAGGTCAGAGTCAGAGTGGCAATTTAAGGGGTTGATGGCAGGGCTCCATTGTTGCATAAGGCGATAATATATTAAAAACTAACAATAAAGAGTGCAACCGAGAGACAACATGACCTAAGGACAAGATGACAGAAAAACACATGTAATGTTAATTTGTATACAGTTAGTGGGATATGGTGAAGATGACATCACTGCCCTTCACTGGTCTAACTCACATCACTTAGCATCCTAGTACTATTTGATTGACTGCACCACACTACGCATCTGCCAGCATCCATCGCCATTCGCTTGTTTGCCAAGAATATTCGTCTCTTAGTCAATAAGGAGAATAAGGTGCTAATTCGTGACTTCTTCAGCGTGGTGTCACAATCTGATGTGAAGTGAATTCAGCAGGTGCATTTGCACTTTAGAGAATAACCCCCATAATCTTTATTTTCTTTTAAACATTTAGCAAAGTTACATTTTTCTGCCAATGTTTTGAGGGGGGACACAAAGTCTTCTCCCAGTAACTCCCTGTTTTGTCTTTGTTATTTACCAAAGGTTTTTTCATTTTAGTTGGGACTTTACTTTGGGTGTTTACCAATGTACTTTTCTAAACTAGCAAACAGCAAATGTCCCAGTTACTCTGTGGTGGTGCATTGTATATTTGGTGTTAACTGACAAGTGTCTGTTGATCATAACAAAAGGCTAAATTAGAGTAAAAATCATGTGTGGGGGGAATGCTGCATTGCCTTAAATATTTTAATTTATGCTGTGTAAGAATAATGGAGAAGATCTAGTAAAGTTTGTAAGCAAAAATTAAATTTGCATACCCTGGTATGAGATAAATAAATCCCATCAATTCACAGCTGCCACATATCCTGCCTCACTAGTATGGACAGCTAAATCAAAATATGGGCATTCCCAAAAACATTTTATGACTTATTGTGACACGACAGGCCCCACCCACAGTGGGCCGCTCTGTAATGGCCGCCCATTGCAGAAAGGCACAGAAGGACAGAGGAGCCCATCTTGGGCTATTCCCAATGCACTTCTTTAGGGGGTGAGCTGTTTGAACTTTCAAAATCCATATGAGGTTCATAAATTTTGTGAGGTTCTAAAATAAATTTGAGGGAAAAAAATCCTATAGTACATGTATTTTGTATCTAGTTCGCTTTGATTCAGATCTTTTGTACAAATCTGCGCAAGATCTACAGTTGTCAGATTTTGTCATATTAAACCCCATCGCATTTCCCTTTATAATCTGATGTAAAAAATTGGAATTATTCAGAATTTTGAATTTATGTTTTATCATTGTAATTCATTTTGAAGGTTATCTTTTAACATATAATACACTTAAACTGAAAATACTATAACTAATTGGATTTACTGCTGCTTTATTCATGAATTTTCTGTGTTGGTTCTAGGAAAGATTAGGAAGTAATATTCATCATTGCATTTAATACATGTGTATTGTAACAGCTGCACGAAAAAGTTAAAAACCTTTAGATCGAGTTTGATTTTGTGACAGTGAACGATAATTTTCTTCTATGACCTTACAGGGTTTACAGATAAATTATTGTAATTTTTTATTTTTACAAAGTAACTAATATTTAAATCTTCTGCACTTTTTGCATCTGGTTGCCCTGCAATAAAACACCCAACACTAATAAACGAGACTGAATATCTTTTTTTCAATATTGCCAGACATATAGGAGACAAATAAGGGAAGTGAGTTAACTCAGAGATGGCTGGAGGGCAGGGATCAAGAGACAGTCCCTTCAACAGGCGTAGACTCAGTCCCAAAATAAGCAGCCGGGACTGCCGCAATCATCGCTTCTACATTTTAGTAAAAGCATGGTTTGTATGTTCCAAATAAATTGAAAATGACCTCAGACCCTTGATAGCTGGGATGAATCCAAAATTATAAATTCAATTGAGTTCATAGTATGTTTTTAACCCTGTTTTAATTAAATGTTGCTGAATTTTTGAGGGCAAAAGAAAAACAACCTATATTTTATTTTATTAGACAAGCACTTACTAGTTGAACTTTTTCTAGATTTAGTTGGTTCATTTTTATTGTTGGTGATTGTATATTTGTATTCTGTGATACATTGCAATTGGTTAGGAGATCAGATGGAAGATTGCAGGGATCAGTTTTAGCCTATTTTATATTAATATATAAATAAAGCAGTGAGAGTCTGCATATCAGGAATTATAAAGAAAGACAGAATTTGTCAGCAGTTGGTATATCTAGTTTGCGCAGTAGAATTTTTAGAAGGATATTTACTAAGACCATTTCAATCCTTTTTTGACTATGGGGGTTATTCACTAAGGTGCGAATTAGACTGTCGAATTCTCAAACAGCAGACTCCCATAGCAAATCCGTGACGGCGACAATTCTTCCATTGTAAAATCGTGACCGCGACAAATTTTTACATTGCAACTGTGACAATTTTCCATAGTAAAGTTGCGACTGTGACAATATTCTCATTATAATCATGCAGCTGCCACAGTAGCAGTCTATTGTGACTGCCTTTAGCTGGTGAATTCACACTTAGGGGGTAATTGAGCAATGTGCGAAGTGAGCTCCGAATCCTTTGCATCACTTCGCTCATGCTTTTATGCACTCGTTGATGTCCTGCACACAGACATCAGCGAACGTTTTAAAGGGATTCCAGTCTCAGCGAGGCGACTCGAGTGGGCTCGCCGAGACTAGAATCCCTTTAAAGCGTTCGATGATGTCCGTATGCAGGACATCAGCGAGCACATAAAAGCATGAACGAAGTGATGCAAAGGATCCGGAGCTCACTTCGCACATTGCTCAATTACCCCCTTATACGCAACAACTTGGACTTTAGTGAATAACCCGTTATTTTGCCACTGTTTGGCTGTCGTTTCCCTGTGCTTTTCTGTTCCTTTGATTTATAAAGGATCAATGAGAACAAAGTGATGAGTTTCAAGTTTACAATTGAATAGCTGGTAGAGATAGTCAGAAGAAGTCTCATAAGGATGAGTATTAATGTACCAGCAATGTGTAGGCAGTTTGTGGATAGGAGGGTAAAAACAAATAAAAGAAATGCTAATAAGAATTTGAGAGGTATCTTAGCTTGGGGTATGTATTACACTAAAAAAATTAAATGAGAAAATCTTCTTAAAGGAACAGTCCAGCCTCCGACAATTATTTGCCCTCTTTAAGGGTAAATATTGACTTGTATGGTTTAGACCAATGTGTCACCAGTTTCAACATCAGACCAATCAGGGACCACTTTTGCCAAGTGTGTGGAGTCCTTTCACTGACAATCCATTATTTAAAGTGCACCTGTCACCTCAAAACTCTAAAACTAATTTTGGTTCTACTAATGAAATAATTGTTTTTGTAAATATTTACAGTATGTATTTTAGAAAAATGTACCTTTATATGGCGTTTCTCTTTGTCATCTTCCCTGTCAGCATGACTTTTCTTTCCGGGTTGGGTGGGGCTAAATGATGATTGACATTATAGCTCCTCTAATCAGATTCCTGCTAGATTATGATTTAAAGGATCTGATTGGAGGAGCTATAATGTCAATCATCTTTTTAGCTCTGCCCAAACCAACTCAGAAAGTAAAGTCAGGCTGACAGGAAAGATGACAGAGAGAAACACTGAATAAAGGTACATTTTTTTAAAATACATATATATTTACAAAACATTTATTTCATTAGTAGAACCTAAATTAGTATTAGTTTTGAGGTGTCAGGTGCACTTTACTGAAGCACTGGAAAGTATATTTGTTTAGCCAGAGTCCTGAATGGCTGGATTCATGTATTTAGTTTGCTACCTGTATTAGGAAAATGCAAACAGTAAGAGCATAAAGATTTTTTTAAATACAGTTTTAACTTCCTTTTGATACTTATCCCAAAATAAATATTTTGTCTTCTTTATTGTCTTTATTTTTCTGTTTAACCTTATTGCCTCCTGAATTACCTGTCTGCTTCATTGGATCAGAGTCCCAAGCATCTCTGGTGCAACTGTTACAAGTAGTTCCATATAATTGTGCAATGTTGAGTGTTGGATGTTGATTTGTAACTGCTGAGGAAGTAGAAGCTTCTACATGAAAGTGAGAATTGGGCCATCAAAGTGTATTCATTCTACTCCTTATTTACTAAAGGATGGATTCCAATAGCAAAGAAGTGAATGGCACAGAACATGATTTTTTGCATACAGTAGTGCTGCATAGTCAGTCGGCTGGTAAGAACCTAGCCATTAATTCCTTAATTCTCCACTCTGATCTGGCAAAGTAAAACTGGTAAATGCGACACAATACGCCTTGCCAAATTTGCCCCTGCAACGAACTCCAATCCTTGATGAATTACCCTTACACTTGCATGCAAGTAGATGTGAAGTGCGCCATAAGTCTGCAGCCGTCATAGGTGTTGGGATTGGTTGTGAATTTGGCTCCTGGCAGAGTTTGCCGAATACCCGAGTATGGGGAAGTGGCCAATGAATGTAAGTTAAGACCCTTATGAACAGAGGCAACCCTGGCCCTATCGGCACCCTAGGCAACTTCCCACCCGGTGCCACCCCCTTTGGCGCTGCCCTCCTTCAGCGCCACCCCCCTGCCCTGCGCCACCCCCTTTCCC
>WMED01019295.1:0-12467 GCA_019650415.1 Pipa parva | reverse complement strand
TGGTGGAACTTGCACTATTGGTGACTGACTAAATACTTTTTTTCCCCACTGTATATGCGCACTGAAGTTGACTTTGATAATTTTTCTTATTTGCAGTGTGCGAAGTGGAATATATTGATAATTCAGTTATATATTTCTATTGTTATCTCTCTTAGAAAAATTTTTACTTTAAGCCTCTTAGTTGAGCCCCTTTGACCCTGCACTGTTTTTTGCTGATATCTTTTGCAACCCGCATGTTTCATTAGCTAAAGGTGCACAGAACTTTATCTTCTTTATTATCTTCTCCTACTGACGCAACTGTAATTTCACTGATATGTATGTTATGTATTGTACAGTAACAATAAATCTAATCTAATCTAAACATTCTAATCAGCACAGTTGATGAAATGTAAAATGCATGTGTTACATGAATCTGTTATTAATTTATTTTCTAAAATGTGCACAGGGCCAAGACAAGGATATGTAGCATAGCTATCCATATGCGGCCCAAGGTTGGACACTTCTCTTTGCTGTGGGATAGCTTTGCAGTCTCTGAAAATCATTTTGTCTAAATACAGTTGACATGTTGTTGACATAGTGAGGTATGCAGTTTGCAATTTTTGTGTTTTTCTTTGTGTTTATAGCTTGATAGCACACTGCATACAATGCCTAGTTACTGGATATAGGCTATTACAAGACTCTGTGAGGAATGATGGTAGGCATGGCAAGTTATTTGACCTCCAACTCTAAATCTGGCCCAAAGCTGTACAGAAGTTGGATTTAGGGACCACAACACTGCATTGCTCTGTTTATTGAGCCAGGATGTGGCAGGACAGTTGCCAACCAACAGTAAATTTAAGGTTAGTAAAATATATGTACCTGTTAACTTGACAAAAGGTTCTCTGCAGTGTTTGAGGGACTGTGTTACACTGGAAATACCTTATTTCAAATTCCTGTACCTCTTTGTGCTATTGAAATGGATGATATTGTATGGCATATAAAATATCAGTAAAAACTATTGGATTAGATTAAGTAAAGATCTTTCACAAAGACTGGCAACCCTGTGTGACTGGTCAGTCGATTTGGAAAAACTCTTTTTATTTTTATTTCCCAGCCTTTATTGAGTTGTACAAAGAGAATAAATTTATGCTGAATACCATATATATGTACTAATACGTAGACTTCGTTTTCTTTACACAAGTGAATTTCTTTCTTTATACTAAGCATACAGTTATCAGGCCTGAACACGGAAATAATTAATAGGTTTAATTTTACATTTAATTGCTATGCTGTTTTTAATTATTGGCTTTGTCTTGATCATAGTGATGGGTGCCGTGTGGCTTAAGATAAAATAAGCAGTTTGGCATCTTGTAAAAATTAATAATGACCAAATGCATGTAATTAATGTTAGACAACTCCTCCTTTGCTAGGACCAAGAAAAGGAGGAAACGAGTACTTGCTGTAGAATAGATGTTATTAAGGGATTAACGAAATGAACTAAACTTTACATCACTTTTAAGATCTTCACACAAATGTGGGCTGTCTTTGCAGTCGAGTGGTATCTTATAGTGAGGCCCAGATATTAGGGAAGGTCACCTGAACATAGGGTGCTTGTACATTTAAAGAAAGAACCTGCATATTACTTACTAAAGGAAAGTAACAGCAGGAAACAAAAAGGTTTTATTTGTCCTTTCAAATAATATATCAATTATGTAGAGGATAATGTACCCCTTTTTGTTATTTATAAGGATATTATTAGTCACCGAGTCCCATGAACATATAAAAGCACGAGGCTGCAGGCTTTGGTTCTAGAAGAGCTTTTTTTCATTACATTTATAGACTCATCTCTTGCTTGTGCCCTTTTATCACCCAGAATACTTTACTTTAAGGGTGTAGTGTTGTGCTGCTGTTTGTTCAGAAATACTACAATTCCCATAATGCCATGTCACCCACAATAGGAAATTAGTGCAGAAGAACCAATTGGTGATTATTTGTTCTTTTTTTTCACTTAAACTTACAGTATATGATGCAGCAATACGATATTTCAGAAAATGTGTAGGTTATTGCCTACATTCCCATGATGCACTGTAAGCTATTTAGTCACACAATTAGAATCAGATGTGGACAAAGGCCTTAGTTAAGTCCTCCTTTTGTCATTACATAACAGAAAATTGTTTGCAGCCCTGTAAAAATATTGCAGAACATGCATGAAAACAAATATCACAATGCCTTGTGACATATTTAGTCACTGGAGGAATACAGTGGCAGTTTGAGGTATTCACAGTCAGTTAAAGAGATGTGGAATGAGAACATGAATCATTAACATGTTTCATAAAATAATGTCTTTAAACAGGAAAACTTCCTCTCTGCACTGTGTATTGTATACTTTGAAATATTCGTTTATATCTATTCTATACCAGTTATGGTACATTCTATTCTTGTGTAAAGGAGGTTTCTCTGCTGCTTTACAAACACAGCAGTCCTGTCTAGCTATATGACTGCAATGTAAGCTAATCTTTATAACATAAATTATGATACAACTGTGGTGTGCCACAGGATATAGTGCTATAAACAATCAATGTTTAAAAGATATGTGCAAATACTTTAAATACTTAAATACTTTAAAATCTTAATCAGTTGATGAAAACCATTATTGAATTACAAACGTTTGTAGTTCAGTGAACGCAAGAGTGACCTACAGATTGTGTTGTACCTGTTGCTGAGTTCACATCCCATCAAGCCAGTTATGTGTATAGAAGAAAGATGACATGGTGGGAACTAAAAAGATTGCAGGACAGATGCAGAACAAGTCAACTGCACTAAAACAAGTTAAATTAAACATATTAGATGCTATTCTGCAGTTCAAACTCCCACCACACAGGTGACTTTGAAAAAATGTTTGGTTGTAGAAAGTATGGAATCACAGACCTCTATTCCAGGCTATTGCAACATCTGTTTGTAAGTGTTGGATTGGATTGTTAGGGACCACAGGAAACTAGAGATCAGGGGCCCATCTTTTAAAAGATTTTCTTCATGTATCTTTATTCCCATCTTCAGGATCTTATGAATTTCTTGTATCCAAACCACTTTTTCTGTCCAAATCCCTGCCTTCTTTATCAGGATGATGCATTCTGATCCTCTGGGTGGGCCAGTCTAACACTTGTTTGACACCAGTGACAAGCAGAGTTATATTACTTTTGTTATGCTTTTTAAATTAACGAGGAGATGGAGTGCAGAATACTATCTTATTTCCTGTGTGAATCATTTTCATTCTTGTGTGTAAATGTTTAAAAAAATATTAGTAAATGCTAATGAATGCACATGGTAATACTGTTTCTATGATAATTTTGCCAAAAAAATACAGCAAAGAGCGGGACTAAGAGCAGATATGGATGGTAGGCCATTTTCCTCTTAAAATGATTCCCCTTCTTGGGGACATTATATGTTACATGTTGGCAGTGCTAGTCTTCTGGCATAACAGATGACATTCTCATGTTGTGAAGGAGGGGCTCAATAAACCAACGGGCTCCTTAGCTAGTAAGGAAAAACCAGGAAGTCTCTACACTTGATACAATTGTCCTGACACAGCTTTTTCACAAAATATTTACTGCTTGCTTGCTATATTTGTTTGTTTGATAGGGGAACTACCAATACAAAACAAATCACCTAAAGTGAGCACTTACTGTATACAGTGCTGCTTTGTCTGTATTTAATCATTTATTTAAACAGGGAACACTTGCTGTGTTTAATTCAGTGTTAACCTGTGTCTTCCATTGGCAGCTGCAGTAGTCTGTGGTCATTATGCAATCGTCTGAACATTTCAAAAGGACTTGGCACATACCATGATATGTGCAGTTTGTTTAGCCATGTGCAGCTGTCAATAAAGTTTAGTAGACAGTTTAATTTTACATTTTAGTATATAGATGACTGGAGACATGAACGTGTCTACCTAACATATCTTCCACATTACTATGGTATATAGTCATTATCTTGCTTTTATATCACTGCAGCTTTAAAAAGTTTCCAGTGCCACTTTCTCAAGAAAAGGCCTACACACAATGAGTAATTCAGCCTCACTTCATTAATAATGATAGACTCGTACTATAATTATTATTGAAGTGATTTTGATTTACAAATCCCCTGTGCTTGATTTTAGGAGACTGACAGGATTAACTGATCCTTCCATTATAAATCTATTTTTTTTCTAGGGGCTAGTAACTATGTCATGGTAGCTTTGATTTATGACCACAGCAAGATATTAACAAGGTGTTTGTTGACTTGTTTGTTCACTTTGGTAGCTTTCAGGAGTATTAGGTCAGCTTAGCATTTTCAGAGTCAGCAGTTATAAAAATTAGACAGGAACATTTTACATTAATGTTTCCATCCAAACCTTTACCTAACAAACATTCACAAACCCTCACAATAAATTAAGCTAAATTTGGTATAGGAAAGACTGCTAGTCTACAACACATTTCTATTTAATTAAAGTCTCCAACTTTTACTGTTTTCAATACATAGTAACATAGTTTACATTTAATTTGAAATAGGATACAGTGATCTATGGGCACCTTGTGATTTTGGCAAACTGCCATTCCTGTTCAACTTCATGGCCATCCATTATGCATTCTCATTATAAAACAGCATTCATCTACTAATTAACCTTAAACATTCTATGTTGTCCTGTCAATTTACCAGGGAAATAACACTGAACAATTCTAAAGGTCCACAAATTCTTTCATCAACCAACAACTAGCCAATAACAACATAGTCTTTCCAAAAACATCATATAACTATGGGAGGGAAGCTCACCTGCTTTCATCTTCAGAGGCAGCTGTTAAAATCCTGAGTCCCTTCTGGTATCCTAACTAGTTACCCTTCCTAGTCTTCTGTCCCAATTCTACCCTCCAATCAATACCAAAAACCCACCTACTTCCTCAACTTTCTTGTCTGTGGCATTCATCCTTTTTCTAACAGGTGCATGGTGGCTTTCTAGGTGTACATTATTAACATTTTTGGTATTTTGGAAAAAGGTTTTCAAAAGCTAAAGAGAAATTACATATAAGTCATTGTGAAACTGGGGTTAAAGCTAACATCAAATCACCATTTATTTTTTGTGTTTTCAAGCACTGAAATGCCACATCTGTCATTGCCCTAATATGTTCTAATAACTGAAAAATAAATAAAACTAACCTACTATCATCTAACAGTGAAAACAAAATGTTATTCGATTATTCAGTTTGAGACAGAATTACATTAGATATTTACATACAAAAAGTCTGTTTGTGTTTTTCCTGCTGCTACAGCTCCCAAAGTCAAGAATGTCCATCCCCCACATAATACATAAATGAATGTCTAATAATAAAAAAAATATATGTGACTTTCTTCCTGATCATTAAAATGCCCTATAGTCTTAGGCTTATTTACTAATATAAATGGCAGAAAAACCCTGATAAATAGAAATATGAAATAGATTACAGATTTAAGACCTAGGGATTTTGACAGATCATTACTATAGTTTGTTATGCTTTTTTTCTTCTGGAGCTGTAGTATTAAATCTAACGTAGGAAAAAAAAAAAGTTATTAGTAAATGGCACATATAATGTGGGATTTTTAATATTTCTACTTTCTAAATGCCAGGGCAGTAAACAAAGCTCAATGTTCCAAGCAATAACTATGCTAATAAATTGGCTGCCCCATTTCAGTGAAAGCAATCTCTCATCTGATGTTTTTATAAATCAAGCTAAACAAACATTTAGAACTTTCCAAACCTTTGATTTTAGTTTGTCTTCTGGATATATAAACAACTGTCAATAATATACTTTGTTTCTATGCTTTTTTGTAAAACTCTGTCTAACAACCTATTTTTAATAAAAAATATGTGTTATGCAATAGCAGTATGATCCCCCAACACACACCTCATTAACAGTGGATCAGGTACTGGCGGGTTGGTGGGAATATATTCCCCATCCTTAGTTCCTTGTTTGGTGAGAGAATGGAGTTGTTACCCTTACCCCCTTAAGTCTTAGGGTGAGCGTCATTTAAAATATTCCTTCCAAACCTGTTTGCAATTTAAATTATCTGTCCAACATTTTCTTTCTTCACCTATGGACCTTATGGGAACCTCAGCTGCAAGCAGTATAAGGGCGAAAGACCACAGTCTTCTTTTTCTAAATCAATTACTCCACTAGAAGGGCTATTGTCTATAAAGCCAATGATCCTTTTAGGGGCTCAACTTTGTCCAGCAAAGTCCATCTTGGTGTTCAACAGTTGATGTACCAGCTATTCAGTTACAAAAATATGAACCTCAACTTACTAACAAAGAACTCAATACAGTTTGACATATATTGTTATTACTCTGATCACACAGAAGTTCTTACAGGGAATTACTTGCTAAATCTAAACCAGGTGATCTATTTATCTTTGTTCTTTGTCCAATTCTGTAGAATATATCAGGACAACCCACCCAGACTAGCAGATATCAGGGTCTTAGCACTGCTAACAAATAGGGATCAGTGGGCATAAACAGAGTTTGGGTATTAGGGATTATTTAGCTTAAATAATTAAAATGTTAAATAATGTGGTGATTACCTTTGACTTACTGACACTCAAAGCCTGTGTCAGTAGGGCCCTGTATGATTTCTTCTTCTCTTGTAGGTAATATCACTCACAAAGCCTGGGCACTTTATCCACTGGGACACCAGCAATATGAGCATGCTCAGTCTTAGGGACTGAAGCAAAATAGATTGATTATAAATGTAGCTTAATTTAGCTTAATAATGTTAAAAAAATCTAACTTTAGCTTTGCTAAGTAAGCTATTAGGCACTATACTTTTTAGTTCCCTTCAAAACTATAATGAAACTTAAATCAGTTAACTAAATGGGTAGCTGTAATTTACCAGTTCCACTGTTCATTTAGAGAAAAACATTTTAACCCCCATCATGCTTTAGTAGTTGTGTGCTAATCAGATGTGACAGATTTTACAGACTGACCTGCTTAATATGCCATGCAATGCACAGTAAACCAATCTTAAATTGGCTCTGTAGCACGAATATGTGTTAAATGTTTGTGCTAATATGATCAAAGTGTCTCTTGAAAACTGGGCATATAAAATACAAATGCTGCCTGGTAATTAGATCAGGAGAATTCCACATGGCTCCATATAAAATAATGAATTCCAAAATAGCAGTCCTGTATGTGCACAGACAACAGTGTTTTATTTAATTATTCTAAATTCAAGGCTACACTTTATGTATAATTTTCTGACAGACAGCATTTGCTGCATTTTACTTTCCTTTTGAAGTGGACTATCTGTATTAATGCAAGTGTGTTTTATGGCAAAACTGCTTTATGCAGAATGCAGCCAGTAGAGCTGGGATGATTTCTATGCTCCATTTATTTTCATGCATCCTTTCTTTTTGGTTTTAAAGAAATGATTTAACAATTTGGGTAAAGGTAATGATACTTAAGGGCAAAAGTTATTACAGGCAGAAATGTATCTCTCACTATGTTGTTAAACTATGTCTCTCTGCTATGCCTTTTACAATTTACTGTTATAATAAATGGGTGTCTGTTTAAGCAAGAACCACTGGCACCCTATCTTATTGATATTAACTCAAAAGCAACACATTTACTAATATATTATGTTTGATGCCTACTCCAAAGTGTAAGTGGTGCCTGCTTCCCTGAGGTTCTCAATTGGGTATATATGAAATGCTGCTATAAATGGTTTTAGGACATACTGTTAACTATAGCGCTACACTTTAGTTTTCCTTTAACAGAATTTATTACATAAAACAGTATACAAAAAAACAACAATTTCCATATAGATTATTCACAAAGTTGCTAAAGAAGTGTTAGAGTTCTGATTTCAAGCAGAGAACTGGTGTAGTTGCTCCACTGTTCAATGGATACTAATAAGCCACCTGTGGGACTACAGTATATACACTTAGTTACTAACGTTTGTCATTTTAGAGCAAAAAGTATTTTATTGATATATTGACTTTTTTGACTCAACAAAATAAAAGGGATACCAGGTGCCAGAAGAATGTTTTGAAGTTTTCTGGGTTGAGGAAATTTTGTTTTAGAAAGTGGTCTATAAACAGAAACTGTTCATTGCTGGCAACTTTTATAGTAGAGTCACAAAAGCAACAAATATTTTTTTTTTTTTTTGTCAAAAAAATGTTCAAATTATTCAAATGTTCTCATTTCAGCATACTTGTGAGGCGCGCTTACATTGTAAATAACTGAATTGTTCTATTATAAAACAAGGGCCAAACACAGGTGAAAGCAATGAGATTACTTTACAAATGAATCTAAAGGTCAATAGTTGAATTATATAATGTTATTACTTGTTTCGTTTCCAAATGAATGTATTTATGTTTAAGGGAAGTTATACAACTTGTAAATCCAAGAAATAATTTTCTATGAGGTAATGTATTTTAGCTTAGTTTAGGCTTTCAGCAAAAGAATGGGTGGCACATTTATTTTCTAAAATTGAACACATTTTTTTGACTAGTAAATGCAGGAGAAATATCCTATATTTAATGATATTGCTGTTTTCTCTTAATTACTAAATTGTTCAAAAACAATTTTATCGGCCAAAAGAATTCTCTACCTTCAGGTTGGCAAAAAACCCATTGTTGCCTATGGAGATGGTCCTGTCATTTAGCCTAAGTCCAAAATATTTCCTAATTGAAAAGAGATATCGATATTGATCTGTAATGGTAGGAACCCACATAGAATAGCATTGCAAAGTCTTCCCCTGTTAACTGATCAATATTTGTTGATAAAGATTTATTTTGACACTTTTATCGATCCTTTGTAAATTAGGGAAATCAAAATTGACAGTGAAACGGGGTGAAAACAATCAATATGATCAAATTGGTCTTAGTAAATATGCCCAATTGCTTGAAATTTAGACATTAGCTACCACAGATTAAGTTCATTGTGATTGTCCATGTACCTAAACAGGTTATATGATTATTTATTTAAGTAACAGTTCTGTTTAACTGACATTATTTTTGGTTTTCATCTGTAGAACTTTCACTCTGTCTCTTTGTTTAACAAACAGTATTGTGACTACACCTTACCATAAAACTACACTTTACCATAAAACTACACCTTACCATAAAATATCACAAAAGCACAGAACTCAGATAATATCCCAACTTCCCCATCATGCTATGGAATGACACCAAACTTTTAAATGTAAACTAAATAAACATGCTCGTTCGCATTCTTATAAGGGTGAAAATTATTAACGTTGAAAAGACTGATCTTGGCCTTTTTGAGTTTATCCCACAAGATCTCGAGTTGATCCCCCGAGATTATCGCTTGAGCTTTTCAATTGGATTTTTCAATGGAAAGGTAGCTATACTACTAATGTAAAGTATGCCCACCTTTCCATCCAAAAATTTGATCAAAAAACTTGAGCAATGATCAACTTGAGATCTCACGGGATAAACTCAAAAAGCCAAGATTGGTCTTTTTGACAATAATAACTTTGCGCTTGTTGTCAGAAAGCCTGTGCTAAGAAACCCTAAAGTTATTTGTAATTCTTACCTTCTTGATACTGGCATCCTTTGCCTTTCTACCTCTGCATTTTGACACAGCTCTTCAGTGTAAGCCTTTCTGAGAATTACACATGTGTAGTCCAAGGCTGTGCCATAGACACCTCAAGTACAGCTATAGGGGGCAGTCCTAAACCTTTGCAATAGCTGTACTGTTGTTTTTTTTTATTATTATTATATAGTGAAACAAAGAGCTCAGCCAGCTGCAGGATAAGCCCCTGTCAGACTCAAAGGCATTTAGCATGTCATTCAGCTGACTTAAGATTTCCTTTATTGAAGCAGTCACCACTTTGTCCTGCTGCCCTCAGCACAATAAAGATAGGAAGGTAATTGTAGGAACAGAGAATTTATAATTAGCTTTTAGCCATTACCACAATTACAGGTTCTTTGGAAAGTAAGAATAAATAAATATAGCAATACATATCAATTCTCTAAACTGCCATCAGTTCTTGGAAGAGCTTTCTCTTTGTGGTGGATGCAAATAAATTACCTATATTAGCCTTAGCTTATGGTTACCCATCCCTCAGCAGGGATGGGTAGCCATAAATTATTCTAAAGTAAGATTTATCTTGAGAGATAAAGGTCCAACTCTGATTTTACCTAGGAAAAGTGCAGTATTCAGAGAGTTAACTGACAAACCTTACTAGTGGACAAATAACATAGGTAACTTACTGTGACTCACTTTCATGACCTCTACTGGTTTAAGCTCCAAAATGAACTGAAAAAAGTAGCGGAGAGAAATAAGTAACATTAGTAAGAAACTGTAACTTTAAAAAGGATCACTGTATAAAATATACTGCAACATACATGCATTTACCTGTGACAAATGGCCGAATATATTTACTAAACTGATTTTAACACATTATCACAGACCTTTCTAACCTTAAGATCCAATCAAATTATATACAGTATTTTTCCATATTAATTAAGACGTTTTGTTCAGCTAACTGAACTATCCCATAGCAAAGTTCCAGTATACTATACTTTTGCAGTCCATTTATTTAGCCACTCACAAAGAAATGAAAATATAACTTTGTAACTAGTGCCTCATTCCATTAATCTACAGTAAAATGTTAACATCAAATATTATTTGATAAAATGACTAACTTTTAATACTGTGGGAGCCAAACAGAGATGCAGAAAGAGAGCCAAAATATGTTAACAGCCTATTCCAATCTATACAGATAACAATTTTACAGCCTATAAATAGATAATAAAATCACTTGTAAATCACCAATCAATCAGCTGCAAGTCAATACCAACAATTAAGATTCCATTTTATAGCATCTAAAAGCAAAGTTTTGTAAGGAAACAATATTCCAAGAGTTCATTTATGTCAAGTGCCAAAGTTCTATAAAAAAGACTAGTGGAGCACAAGGAGGTGGACCTGTGGTTATTGATTAGTCTTAGGGCCTTATTGACTAAATGCCGAATAGTCGTGTATAGCTCTGAATTCACATCGATTTGACACTTGTTCGCTTACTGAGCAAACTCTCCAAAGTGGTGAATACAGAGCTCTTCGCATCATCTTGCGTGCGTGTGTACAGGTACTTCAGCTATTGATTAATTGCAGGAGTTTGTCAAAGGAGCAAATGCTAGGTGAACCATTCAGAATTTACCAGTTTGACTTTGTCACTTCAGACTGGCAAATTAGGGGGCTAATGGCAGAGTTCCCCATTCTACTTCTATCTGACTGATTATGCCACACTATACATCTGACAGTGAATGACGTCTGCTTTTTCAGCAAGACTAGTCGCTGCTTAGTCAATACTGAGAAGAAGAATACTAAAAAAATTGTGACAAATATACATGTGGTGCAGAGTATAACTCAATGCTCGAATAACTGTGCAGTTTACTTGTGTTGTGAAAATAAAGCTCGTGCATGGAAAAAATGAGTATTCTGCAAAGTCTCAAAGTCCCAGTAATTAAACTTTGTAACTGCTGTTATACCAGAGAAATTGTTCTAAAGACTAATCACTTTTATTGAAAATGGTCAGGCTTTTTTATTGTTTGGCATTTTTGAGCACTGTTGAGCAGTTGTTTGCATACAGATATGAAAAACAAACTGTAGATATTTTTACTTAAAGTAAACAATAATAAAAAAGTTTACAAACATAATCTAGTTGATGTACAGGCATCATTAAAGGCTGCCTACACTTGGAACAATTTTTCCGTTAACACTATGCATGTTGCATGAGTAGGGGGCAAATGATCATCTATATCAATAAAGGTCCAATTTGGAGAAGGATGCCTTTAATTCATGAAAGAATGAAGCCAGGTGAAATAAACTAGTGACACTCTGCTTTGATATGCCTATTCTCAGCGTCGGACTGGGTTTCAGGGGCCCACTGGGAGGCCCCACCCCTGTGCCAGTCATGTCACAATACTGTCCATCTAACTGGCCTGCGCCTGCTGTTTTTTCATGAAGACAAAAAGAGATTAATTTCTGTAATGAGGTGTTCTCTGAAAGCAGGAGTAGAAACCTGTCTGTCAATGAAGATCTAGCTACTGCCCACATTTCTGGTGTTGCATTGATTTTGTGATCCACAACTTTTACCAGTAGGCACTGAAAATCAAGGTCTATCAAAAAGGTGTAAGGATTTTAAAAACTAAAAAATAATTTCTTAGTTAGTATACATTAGCTGTTGCATGTATTGCAAATAATGCCTTACAAATTGCATATCACTCCACTGAAATATGTAAAGGGGGGATTTTTGGCAAAAAACTGGGGAGAGAACAGACAAGATATTTTATCTTTTTTGGTGAATGCCCACTCAGCAGTACCTGCTTGTTCTGTGAGTGACAGGAAGTTGAATCATTGGTGGGGAGAGGAAACGCTGTAGTGCTTAGCTCTACAGCAGAGAGAGCAAAGCCACTGAGGAGTTAGATAAGGAGAGGGAAAAGGAGGGGGGTGAGCA
>WMED01019294.1:0-12467 GCA_019650415.1 Pipa parva | reverse complement strand
TTGGGGTTATACCTAATTACTTCCATAGGGAAATAGTTGGATTCTAAATTGTAGCTGCATTCTTGCTGGCTATGATTTATTGTTTCACTCATCTCTCAACACTAATCTAAATATAAAGAAGACTTAAGTGAAGTGTATATAAGTGAATAATACATCTATTTCTATGTCACCTTGTCCCTAGTACATGTGAAGTAGCAGATTCCTTTAGCTTCAGTGAACATTGTTACAGTTGAAAAAATAGTCACCATACGCCACACTGGAGTCCTGCTATCATCTGTCTGATTTGCCACTCTGATATGGCGAAGTTAAACAGGTGAATTTGGGGCACTATTCCTTGTCAAATTTGTGACTGTGACTGACTCCAGCCTTTGCTGAATACATACAATAAACAGGCTTGGGAAGTGGTGATCAAATGTGAATTTGGAGCTATATTTATATATATATATATATATATATATATATATATATATATATATATATATTAGTCTATAAGGCTATAAGTGTTACAAAGTGATTCTCATTCTATATTCTATATGCATTCATTAAAAAGAATGTGTGGGAAGGCCATTAGTAGTAAAAGATTATTGTTTTACAGCAGTTGTATCTTGTCCGTAGATTAGATTTATTTATTGTCACTCAATAATACAAACATGCATATTAGTGAAATTGCAAGTGCGTCCGCAGTAACAGTAAAATAATAATATTATATATATTAACTATATATATTAAATATATTAACATTATGGCAATGACAAATATGAGTAATAAAGTAGCAATAAATATTAAATAATAGCAGAAGCCTGGAAATAATTAGTGACATAAATAACAGTTGATGAATATTTAGATATAATAAATAAATACATAATTAATAGCAATAAATAAAATATAAATGAATGAAGAGCAGGGTGAAGTATGGATGTGATTGGATTGAACCAAACGGGTAGGATTACAGTTCTGATATGAAGAGGTTCAGGGGGTTATTCACTAAGGTGCGAATTCGACTGTCGAATTCACGAACAGCGGATTCCCATAGTAAATCTGCTACAATTTCCCCATTGTAAAGTCGAGACAATTTTTAAAGTTAAGATTGTGACAATTTTCCGGTAATAAAGTTGCGACTGCAACAATATTCTCATTATTAGCAGCCTATTGCGACTATCCTTATCTGACGAATGCACACCTATATGCAACAATTCGGACTTTAGTGAATAACCCCCTCAGTCTGATTATCGAATCAGGGAAGAAACTCTTCCTTAGCCTGTTTGTACGACACTTTAGACTTCTATAGTATAGCTTCAGTCATTGGATATTGCACCACTATTATTGAAAGTGGAACGGAATTACACACATGAAAATGATTCACAAAAGTACATAAATTGCATATTTAACAAGATGCAAAATGTTAGAATCTATGCATGTGACAACAAACTAATACCGTGTCAACTTCAATGGTTTCTTCTGCCTCAACACATCTGGTGAACTCAAGTGAGCAGTAATAAGAATAATGATGTTCTTTTGGTAACAGAAACATAACTTAGACGGGTTGAGTAACAGATGTGTTATTTTTCATACAAGATAACTTGAAAATCCATAGTTCAGATATTTCCTGTCAAACCTTAATGAAGACAACCTTTCAAGATCAATGAAGACTGGCTGCAAGCTGAACTGAATTGATGTTTTCATATTTCTTGTTATTGGGATACAATGTGCACTGTAATAGGTTTCTAATGCTTTGTTATGTCACATTTTTTGTGTCAACGTCCTTTATTTTTCTTCCATGTAATTGCGAGAACGAGATTGCTAAGTTTAGGTGGGCGAGGTTAAACTCTCTGTTTCTGGCACAGACTAATATCACATGACGTGACATTCAATTTCACTGTTAAATGTAGGCTGGTATTATACGATGACCCAATAGATTATTTAAGTGAAATATTTAAAGGGTAAGTTTATTACAATTTATTTTTTTTTAGAAATTCATAATGAGAGGTATTTTAAGTACTGTTCCAAAAAGATATATGCAGAGTTGAGCTGATTCTCTTAGGATTTACAAGCTAGAAACTTAACATCTCAAAGTGCAGGACCACCTTATATTTGCAGGGGAACACTTTGAATAAAGTACTGTTAACACGGGAAAAATAAATATTCCAGTTTGAAATGGTTGGACAGATATTTCTACATAGTACTGGTAAAACTGTTATCTTTTAAATTGAATTCATGATTACTATTATTAAGCAGGCTGGTTTTTCTATCCCATGGTGGCAGCCATCTTTTATCTGTTAAGTAAACAAACTGTCACCTTGTCCTCTAGTTAATGATTAAAAATGATCCTTGATAAAAGACGATGGATCATCCAAATCACTGCTCGGTCTGTATACCATAGAAATATTGATAACCAGGAAAATTATAAAGTACTAAAAGTATAAAAGGGTATACTGTATTCTAGACCAGGGTTGGCAAACCTTTTTGTCATGGAGTGCCAAAAAGGTGACGTCACTCACCAGCACATCCCCTGAAGCGCCGGCACTGGTGAGTGACGTCATCACGCCTGCGTTGGGGGAGGAGGGCGCACACATCGGGGAGGAGGTCTCCCCTGCAAGCGAGCGCCGCTCCTTCAGTGCAGGCCACGGATCCGGCCTGAAAACTGTCAGAGCGGGTCTGCTGCCTGTACTGAAAGCAAGCTTGGCAATGGCTCCGTGCCAACAGAGAGGGCTCTGCGTGCCATCCCTGTTCTAGACTAATTTAAGAGATTTTGTAACAGTAACACAAATAAACATTTCTTGTAAAAAAAACAATAATAAAATTAAATTCTAGGGAACGTAAATGGGACTATGTTCAGCAACCCAAACTGGTTGAATAACAAAACCAGGATTTACTGTTAGGAAGAAATGTTCCTAATAAAACCTGAGATGGTCCATAGTAGTAACCATCCCTCCAGGCTGTTTGTTTACAATTGAATTGAAGACCTGGGATTTAGAATTTGACTAAACCGCTCACCAACAAAGCATTGCAAAGCTGCAAACTCACAATTATTTATTCCACTGAGATTAAAAAACTCAGCAGTGTATACAATTCAATGATTTTTCCACTTCTCTATTCACACCAGCATCTTAATTGTAATTTCCTCCCAGGCATCATTTTATAGACTTTGTGGATATCCTGCATTAAAGCAGTTCCATTACAAATAATAATAATAATGATAATAATAATAGAAAAGTAAATAAAAATCTGCAATATTTATGCAGAAAATGTATACATTCATATTCATACATTCATACATTCATAGGAAAGAAAAGTCGGGCTAACAGGGAAGATGACAGAGAGAAAGGCTGTATAAATGTACATTTTTTAAAATACATATATACTGTATTTACCAAAATGTTTATTTCATTTGTACAACCTAAATTAGTATTAGTTTTGAGATGACAGGTACAATTTAAGTTGGATTTACTATTGAAGAAATAATTCCATTAAAAGAAAAATTGTAACAGGTCACTTAGAAAATATTTGGAGCCTCATTGACTAAAGTGTGAATTCACCTGTCAAATTCACTTTGCTACAATTCAAGTTGCATTGCCAAAATAGTAGCAAATTCCCTTCTCACTATTAACTAAGTAGACAATATACTTGTTGAACAGGTGGACAGCTTTGATCACTGTCAGATGCATAGTGTGTCATAGTCAGTCTAAAAGAAGTAGGATGAGAAGTCATTCGGATTGAGGCAAATTTGACAAGTGAAGGGCAATGACATCAGTCTCCTTATATTCCACTAACTGTGTTCTGTGAATATTCTATTTCTATGTCATCTTGTCCCTAGGTCATGTTGTCACTTAGATGTAGTTTCCATTGTCACTTTTGAATGAATAGTCACCTTAAGCAACACAGGAGCCCTGCTATCAACCCCCCCAATTCCCCAGTCTGAAGTGGTAAAGTCAAACAGGTGAGTTCAGAGCAGTTCACCTAGTTGCATTCGCACCTTTGCACCACTACACAATTTATTTAATAGTAGAAGTACTTGTGTATGCACACGGAAAATGATGAGAATAGCTCCATAAGATTGAGACTCACGTAGTTGCCTGAATTGATTGTGTATTCACCACTTTGCAGACATTGTTCAATAAGAGAACATGGGGAAGTCGAGGATAGATGCAAATTCACAGCTCTACATGGCTATTCGGACTTTAGTCAGTGAGGCTTTTGGAAGTCTGAACTCTGAGCGGCTTATTCACCAAAGTGAGAATTTGACTGTCGAAGTGAATTCTCATCACTTTGGATCACTATGCTCTACTCCTTATTTTGTACTAATCATAGAATTCCCCATAGCAACAGTGTCAGTAACCATCTCTTGCATAGTCAGCAAACTCACAATTATTTGTGAGTATTGTGAGTTTGCTGCATGTGTGGCATAGTCAGTCGAACAGTAGGAGCCCTGCCTTCAGCCACCTAATTAACCACTTTATGACTTGCTGAAATTAATACTTCAACAGACAACCAAATTACCTGTGCACATGCATGCAAAGTTATGCAAAGAGTCCATAAGTCCATGACTGTTGTAAGCATCTGGACTGGCTAGTAATTTGCCACAGTGTATTGTATGTTTTGTAAGATATTCCTTGAAGATATGAAACAGTGGGCTGCAGAGCTGACAGTCAGAAGACTGAAGACATGCTGCTGAAGAAGGTAAAACAGAGACTTGAAACACAGGATACTTAAAACATCTTCCAGAACTCTAAACAGAAAACCCCCTGCTTGCTTGAAGAGAATCACTGGATAATGATGGAGTCCTGCTTCCAGCAGCGCTCAGCCTTTTGAATCTGCTGCCGCTGACATCATCCGTGACGTCAGCAGCTCTGGATTTGTTGATCCAACCTGGAAGAGCTGGGGAGAGCCGAGTCTCCTCAGCTCCTGCCGGCAAATCAGCCAGCAGAGGTGACGAGTGATGCGCAAATGCAAGCGCCGCTCGTTACAGTAACCCTGTGGAATTTCGCACATTAGATGTTAAAGAAATGTTTCCTATGGTTTCTTTTTTAATAACCGAAAATCTAAGGATAATAATGCTGTGTAAATGGTGAAGTCGTGCATGACTTTTGTATTATACATTTTCTGTCATGTCAACATTTATATACAACATATACTGCATACACTGGTAGCCATGCATTCAGTTCTATGTAATATTACCATTACAATTCAGCTCATTTTATCATATGATTAACATCCTCCTTATACAGTATGAGGTTACTTTATCTCATTTACAATAACACCGCTGGTCTACATGATATATCTTTTATAGTATTTAATAGCTTTTTCCTTATCCTCGACAATTCACGTTCTAAGAGTTTTTTTTTATTCTTTGTATTTGCATTCGCCTGATAAGACAGGTTAATATTTAATTGCAGTGCACGCTGTTGCATTTCTGGCATGGCGAAACGCGTCTTTGTGTTAATATTATAAACCTCTCATCAAAGCACAGGCTCAGTTTAAACGTTAATATGATGGTAGAATCTTTTTAGAAAAAAAACAGCAAGAAAATTAACATTGAATACTTCCTTACCTTTGCAAGGAAAATAATTCGTATCAGATCTTTCCAGTCCTAATTGTCCATAAACCATTTACCTAGATGACAATTAATGAATGTAGAAAAAAGATTGTGGCAATGCATTAATTGATAATCTTTCTTTAGGTTTTTACATCTTGCACCTTGCTTTACAATGACAGTCAAGGGCAAGCTAATTTGTAGAAAAGTTTGAGTCCAGCTTTCAAGTTAAAGAAATCAATTATATGAGCCAAATAAATGAGTTACTTTGATGAATGTACTTCCAACCTAAGCTGCCTAGGTAGACTTTTTTTTTTATCCTACTGTAAAGAACGAGGAGTTATAAAAAGCTAAGAGAACCTGTCAGGAGGTGAAACATCAACTTTCATGGTTCCATATTACTTCCTCCGCTCACATTGAAATAACATGGCATTTGCTATTTAAAATAATAAGTTAATGAGTAGCTTTAATCAGCTCTCACTAATTATATCAATAGGACTGTGGTTCCAATAGATCTTCCACTGGAATTAATGTAATGTGTCAATATGTAACTATAAGAATACTCTCGTACATTAAGGGAATTGTCCGTGTTGGAAGCCAAGTGTTTAATATACAAAGTTTTGTACAAAAAAAAAAAAAGTAACATTTTCTGGTCGTCGTTTTCTGTATATAACCTGAAAAATATTCTACTCAAAAAAATTAAAATGTGAAGATCTGCATGGGGACGGTTTAAATAAAGAGTCATCCAGCGAAAATGTTAAAGGGGCACTATAATGCTGATATAACTGCACACATACATATGAAACTGCTTTATTCTAAGTCAGTTATGGGGATTAGGGAAGAAATGAATTTAGGGAAGAAATAATACTTGCTGTTTGTTTCCCTTAATTAGTTTCCCTGAGAGCTGACATTTTCCTCCCCCGCTCCCCCTCCTCTTTCTGTTCTGTAAGTCAGGCAACATGAGAAGAAAAATCTGCTTGACTGCTATTGGTTAAGCAGTGTGCTGACCTTTTGGCTGCATAAATTAAGTTGGAATGCAGGAGATTACAGAAGGAAAGCTGAATTGTGCACATGTGCTAAGTAGTAAGTAGTTGGAGTAAGTAATGTCCAGGGGAGGGAACCTTTTCATGGAAAACTGGCCAGTACACGTCAAACATTTCCTGGTGCAGGAGTTTATCAGTGCTGCCTAATCAATCATTCTGTGTCACATGAAATAACTACTGGGGAGAAATGCTTCTCACTAAGGTATAGAACTGTATATGTAAAGATGTAATCTGACTATAGTTCCCCTTTAATGAAAACAGATACAGTGTCAGCAAAAATAGAAACTGTAAATATTTTGATAAAAATGATTCATGTAAAAAAACGCCAATAATAGCACCACGTCATTAATTGTTATGTAAAAATGTCCTATTGTTTTTATGACTGGACGTGATTAAAGGAGACTTAAAGATATAAAAAAAAGACATATTAAAAAACTTACCTTATATAAAGATGAATTAGTACAGTCACAGTATGAACTGTGCAGTAATTACCCAGCACCGATCCTGACTTCTCTGGCCTCACACATCATCACGCTCATTGTGGGAAATGTTCTCATTGGCTCCCGCAATCAACGTGATGACCTTGAAACCATACTGTATTTCACCACCGGTACAGCCAAGTAGGAGGAGCTTTGTGCTGGCTCCTGTGTCACTAATGATTCATCTCAATATAAGGTAAGATTTTTAATATGTCTTTTTTATTTTGTTCCTTTAGTTCTCCTTTAAGTTCCCCACTAAACACACAACCAGTATTGGTAGCAGGAATCTATGGGGCATTTTTATAACAATTTATGCCTTTCTCCTTTTTTTTTTTTTTTTACCCGTTTTACCCTTTTCTTTATTTTTTGTTATTCTATCTAATTAATTAATTTAATAAAGATTGTAGTTTTAGTTCAAAACCAATAAACCTACTCACTATTGAGCTCTTTGTTCAAGTTCAATAATCCTTTGACCTTTATGTCTTTAATTCTGAATCAGTTCTGCACATTATAACTTAGCCCCACTCCACTTCACATGCACAAACTAATTAGTAGTTTAGTAGCAGGTGTGTTTTCACTCCCCCCCCCCCTCTCCCTGGATCTGATTTAGCTCACTGAGACCATTGTTTCATCTAAGCAAAGTGTTTTCAGATTGAGGAATAAGAAGTTCAGTCTTGTGAATAAAATGTTATTGGTTGTAAATGAATATTCAGTTTTAATAAGGCTAAAGGGCAAATCTAACAAAATGTGAATTATCATATAAATGCAATGTTTTCATTACAATTTGGCAATTCACCAATTTCACATAATCCGTAAAAATATATATATATTTTTCTGTGATGTTATAAATTGTCTCACAATTACAGCGACACTTCAACAACTGCATATTTTGCACTACTTTCTGTCTATTCCACATGATGGCAACAACAGTTTAGTTAATCATCATGGATGAAAGATACAGTATTCCAAGGATTACATGTAATTTGTCTTCCTCAAATAAAAAAAAATTAGTGAATGGGGGGGAGGGGTTTACGACAGGGTTCCTGTTGGTTTCCAATCAATATTTTACTCAAAAGATTTATAATATTCTTATTCTAATATATTCTTATTATAATAATAAATATTATAATAGACTTATACTACAGTGACAATAACGGCAACCAAAATGTGATAATAGACAAATTATTTAAACGTTTAAATTAAGTTCCACCGTTGCAGTCAAAGCTTCATCTCAACTGAAATTTGTCTTCACCAAGGCAGAGCCCACCCACAGCGCTTGTGCTGACACAAACGCTACCGCAAAGCTCTATCCACTTATCGAATTGGCGGTTGAAATGGGTTTCAACGTCATCACTTTCATTATAGGACCAATGAGAACACTTCCCGCAATGAATGTGATGATGATGTTGAAACCCATTTCTATAAGCCGGCGGAGCTTCGAGCTGGCTCCTATATCAGCCAAAGCGTTGTGAGCTCTGTCTCGGTGAAGACAAATTACAGTCTTGATGAAGCTGAGACTGCAATGGTGGAATTTAATATAAGGTAAGTTTTTAATATCTCTTTTCTTTTTTTAACTTTAGTTATTCTTTAAAGGGGTTATTCATTAGAGTCCGAATAAGCCTTGCATAGTTTCTCTGTGTCTGTTCACATCAATATGATTAGGAAGTCACAAATTCATTATTCATGAAGCAGCGGAGAGACAGACGCCGTCGCATGCATCGTAGTCAGTCACATAATAGTAGGATGAGAAGTCTTGTGGAGTGAGGAGAACTCCTCCAGTGAAGGGAAGTAATGTCAGTCTCATCATATCCCACTAACTATATATATAAGTGAAAAATACTTATTTTTATATGTCACCTTGTGCCTAGTTCATGTTCAGTAGTAGACTAATTTAGTTGCAGTTGTTACTTTTGAATGAATAGTCGCCTTACTCAACATTAGAGCCCTGACATACTGTAAACCCCTCAATTTGCCACTCTAAACTGGTGAAGGCAAACAGGTGAATTCGGAGCAGTACACCCTGCAGAATCTGCCCCTTCTACAGACTTCATCGCCTGCTGAATAGTTTAATTACCTGTGCAAGTGCACGTAAATTGATGCAAAGAACCCCGTAAGTCCACGACTGGAGTAAGCTTCAGAATTGGTCGCAAATCTGTCACATCGCAGAGATTGTTGAATAAGCGGAGTTAGAGAAGTCATGAATGGACGTGAATACGGGCATTTACGCGACAGTTTGGACTTTGATGAATAACCCCCTAAGGGGTTATTTCTGTTAAAAATCTTTAACAGAAATCAGGTCATAGATCAGAGGCTATACTTCAATTATGCATAATATGCTTTGCCTTTTATATACTACTTTTGGCCAGGTAAAATGTAATAGGAAGAGTGACAGGCAAAAGTATAGTGCCTAACATCATTTAGATTGATGAATATAGAAATACCTGTAAAAGACTTGCAGTACAAAACTGATCATTGTGTTAAGTTGCTTTGTGCAGTAATTTTATTTCCCATTGTATTCATTGTATTCAGGTTTACTGTAGCAGTCATCTTCTCTCCTTCTGCATAGACATTGTGTGCTGTTTGTAGAGTTTCTGGTTTGAATGGACTATTTCCAGTTTTTCCTGCTGACTTGCAATACTTACAGTAGAATATAAACCCAGTCAGGTGGCTCTGTTTGATGCTTGATTTTGTCTGCTTGAATGATTTCAGACAGTCTCAAGAGCATACCTCTATCCTTTTCAGTGATGTAGAGGATCTAAACATAGGCAGTAGACTTAATGGTAACATACAGTATGAAACAGCAGTGGCCTGTGTCATCCACATACCGAAAACAGTTTTATGACTAATATAGAATGAAGAAAGAAAAGAAATTATTCATAATTTTGTAGACCCCAAGGAAGACCTTATACTGACTCATACTGACTGTGCAGTTGATTACTTTGTGAAAGAATAAGGGAAGATTTAAAGGGAACATACAGAGTTTTTTTGGGTTTTTTTAAAAAAGAGGAGGAATATATTAAGGGGGAAATTCACCATTGTGCGAAGTGAGGTCCAGATCCTTCGCCTCACTTTGCACATGGTATTATGCGCTCACTGATGTCCTGCGGGATTCCAGTCTCGGCGAAGCAACTCTTTTCGAAGGATTTAAAGCTCACTTCGCTTAATGGTGAATTCCCCCCCCCCCCCCCAATTGTGGGGGGCAGAAAGAGAAAAGGGTTTAAGAAGAGAAAGGGCAGTATTGGTGTGTGACATGCAAAGCTGATTGCTTTGGAAGGAGCGCAGTTGGTGTCGAGGAAGGTTTGCTACACTATAACCTGTTTTTTTCATATATCCTCCAAAAACCTACAGGTTCTTCTTATATGTCACTCCCAAAACCAGCAATATAAATGAGAAAATGTTTTTAAATACAATACAATATAATAAAAAGCCCCATATCAAATATTGTTTTCTACTAGGAATTATTGTTCATGGGATTCTACAATTTCATTCATTATTAACTTGCATATATTATTTCCTTATCCACATGTTACATTCTCTGTGGAATATACTGGTATGTCAGAGAAGAAAGAAGAGATGTCAATAATACATTTAATTCCCTTTGTGCAGCAACGTTGCCCACATAAGCAAACACTATGTTATGTCTTCACTATGCGTTTCACGCCTTTGAACGTAGTTTCAGGAAGTAAAAGTTATTAATTTTGTTTATTTCAGATTTTCAAGGATTACCGCTAATTAATTGAAATGTTTAATTGCATGTTTACTGTTCTGGAGTGGTTTTCACATTCTGATTAGAATTAACAGCTGTTTCCTATGATTTGTGAAAACATACAAAAATAAGAAAGAGCGAGAAATCCTTGAAACTACTTTATCCCTGGCTGATATCATACAAAACAAAAAAAGATCAACTGAACTCTTGTTCTATAAAGAAACGAGTCATTATTTATGATGTTAACCTATTTCATACTTTACTCATATTAAAAACAGTTCATCTTCGGGAACAGTGAGAAATGGTCACTCTACTGGTTGTGGTTTCTCCAAAAGATATACACTGAGCTTGTAAAGTTTTTAGAACATGATAGCAGATGCCTGAGCTTTGTTTATCCCATGTGAATCTGTATAATCTGTATTATACCTAATGGATTTCACCTGTTTATTGGGTGCAGGTGAAAATTTAAAGGAGAACTAAGGGTCCAAAACAAATAAGCCATATTAAAAAAATCCTTATAGTAAGGTGAACCATTGCAGACACAGATTCAACTGTTCTGTCTATTCACTGCACATAGGCAGACTTCACAATGCTTAGGAGGGTTCAGCAGCCACTGCGAAGTTCCCCCCACCTAGTCGAATAGGTGGTTCAAAAGATCGTATACATCACCACTCTCATTGTGCCCCCAATGAGAGCGCTCATCTCAAAAGCTAAACTAAAAAGTGCAAAGAGCATGATGACATATACACTCATTTGCATAAGTAGGCGGATCTTTGTGCTGGTTTCTGTGTCAGCTGAAGCGCTGTGAAGTCTGCCTCAGTGCAGAGAAATTGCAGCCCAGCTGAAGCTGTGACTGCATCGGTTGATCTTACTATAAGATATTTTTTTTAATATGGATTTTTTTTTTTTACTTTAGTTCTTCCTTAAGGAGGTAATTAATGAAAGTGAGAACAGACCTCCAACTCTGCTTTTTCAAACTATGTGGTGTGGCAAATGTGCAAAGATTTTGACACCTTACGAAGGTCACAAACTTACACACCTCTTTGCGTCACTATAGGGGTTATTGGCTAAAGTGAGAATTCTATCGAGTTCTCAAACAGCGGATTCCCAAAACAAATCCATGACTGCGACAATTTTAAAGTCGCAACTGCAAAAATATTCACATAGTAAAGTCGAGACCGCGACAATATATTAACGAAATCGCGACTGTGACACTAGCAGCCTATTGTGACCGTCTTTAGCTGGCGAATCTCACACTTTTAAGCAACAATTCGTACTTCAGCCAATAACCCTGTTTGTGTGTGCATGCACGTGATTTGGCTATTGTGTCAAAGTGGTGAATTTGCCAAGGCACACTGCTCTGAATTCACCTGTTTGACTTCACCACATCAAAGTGGCAAAGTAGGGGGTTGATGGCAGTTCTCTTGTTTGGTGTAAAGTGACTGTACACTCAAATGACAAAGAAAATCCAGCGACAAAGTGACAACATGGCCTATGAATATTGTTGCACAGAAAGCGATAAAAAATAAATCTTGTTATAATGTAGGCGACTCTAGTACAGGGACAACAGTGGTGATTAAAATTTGACAAACTGGCAACAACGTCCGTATAATCAATCCTGCCTATTAATAGCATTTTAACATTCATTTTAGGTCAGGGGTCTCAAACTCGCGGCCCGGGGGCCAACTGCAGCCCTCAAGATGATAGTT
>WMED01019292.1:0-12467 GCA_019650415.1 Pipa parva | reverse complement strand
ATTTAAAACAGGAGCTGCATAAAATGAGCAAAACATCCAGGGAATTCTACCTGAAAGCTTCTCCCACAAAGAGACGGCCGACCTCCTACTTCCCCAGCAGTGCAGGCGCTAATGAATGATGTCATCACGCCTGCACTGGGGTAGAGCCCAGGCCAGCTCCGAGAGGTACTCTGGGACAGATCCTGCCAGCACGAGAGATACAGAAGAATAGATCCTCCCGGTGGAGCGCTCCTTCAATATAGCCTGCAGATTCGACCTGAAAACTGTCAGGTCAGATCCGCAGCCTATACCAAAGGAGATCGCTGCTAAGGGGATCTAAGAAAGAGCAGGGATGGTGATGGCGTGCATGCCAGCAGATAAGGCTCTGTATGCCCTCTCTGGCATGCGTGCCATAGGTTCGCTATCCCTGCTCTAGGGGGATTAGTGCATCAAAGTGAGAATATGACTGTCAAAGTGAATTCTCATTAGTTCAGGTCACTACGCACAGATAGTCATGAATTCTCTATTGCTTATTCACTAATTAGAGGATTTCCATAGGGAAAAAGTGACAGTGTCAGTAGACATCTCTTGTGTAGTATGGACTGTAGCAGCCCTGTCATTTGCCACTTTAATCTGGAGAAGTAAAACTGCAACACAATACACCTCGTCAACTTCGCTACTGTGAAAGACTCTGACGCTTGATGAATAGACAAATTACCTGTGCACTCGTACACAAGGTGGTGTGAAGAGATCCGCAAGTCCGAGACTCTCATAAGCATCGGAATTGGTCATGAATTCACCACTCTGCAGAGTTTTCTGAATATGCGAATGGCAAATAGATGTGAATTTGGACCTTTTCCGAGACTGATCAGACTTTCAAAAATAAGCCCCTAGGTCTTTCATACGATTGCTGTGCCAACTTCTATATCATACTTCTTCCACATACAAATAAACACTATTTTTCTGGAAAGATAAAAATCCACTGGTATCCCTTTAACACTGCAATAAGGAATACTCTTTAGGGGACTTGGCAATAACTATAACATATAGTCATAGGACAAGTCAGATATTTTAGATTATTACTTTCTCCTCTCCTACTGCACTGTCCACTCTGTCTACTACTGTCCCTACTGTCCATTCTTAGCAATGCATTTCCTTTTATCAGAATGGAAAATTGGACTTCAAGTGGAATGAATAACATAGCAGAGCACTGTGGTCCATCTACAGCCCTCAGCTCCTTACTTCTTGGTGGGGGGGACACAGCACTGGGGAGGGAAGTGGCTCCAGAGGATTACATTATGCTGAAGGCTGCAGTCTGTCTTAATACTTACAACAATAAGATTTTTAAAATTACTTTTGCAAAGCCCTTGGTAATACCTTAACATACAAAATGGTCCATAAAAGGGTAGCAACTACCTTTTCCTTCTGGTATTTTTGTCTTGATCAGTAGCCACCACACTGATGAACACTCATGGCTTCAAACAGAAAAATATGGAGAGGTGCTTCTACTTTGCGCCTCATGGGACAAGTGAAGGTATCAGGGTACTGTACTGGCTTATATAGTAGCGGACATGACCTGACATGGAACTGCTTACCACAATTTCTGACAGGTGTAGAGGGAATGCTATAAAGTAAAGGGGTCAATACTGACCCCTATTGCCCACTCCTTGGCAGGGGGACAGGTGTCATTACCCTATAGGGGTTGTGCTGTCACAACAGCCTTATTATTATTTTTTGATCATATTACAATGTTATCTGCATTATTTCCCCACTGCTCCATGTATTCAATTAATATGGTATAATCCCTCCTCCCCTGTTACTTTGGAATGTTCTGTGTAACTTGTGTGTAACCTCCTGCCTCCATCTTACCCCAGTTTAGTTCTGGAATTTACCACATAGCAAGCAGGCAGGAAAAGTCAAGTTTTTTTTACCTCTCCAGTGATGCAGATTTCATCCCCTGAATGTTCCCCAATAAACTGCAGTGGATTCTATATCTTTGTCATCTGTGAGTGAGTTCAGCTATCTGTGGATTTTGTCAATTCAGCAGGGAGTACATATGCTCTATACAGACTGGGTCTCTGAGGTATGTTTTTCTGCATAAATCGGCAACTGAAACAGAATAGGGGTTATTGACCCACTAGTAGTGGAAGGCTTAAGATGTAACATATATACAGCCCATAGCTGTACATAAGGGCTCCCATCCCCTAATTTAACCTGGATTGGGGGCTTTAAAGTATTGCCCTACAATCAAAACACCCTACACTACTTACATGCATGTATTTGAATGAGTGTTTTAACAAAAATGCGTCCCAACCTGTGTATAAGAAATGTAAAAAAAAAAAAAAAATCATGCATAAATAATAATTACAAAAATAAATGATTTATCTTTCCTTTCATTTTTTCTTCTGACCCATGAAGTAGTCCTGGATGGCCCCCTCAATGTAGTTTAACAGAAGGGAATCATCTTCTTGCTTGATTTGCCATAGCCATTCACTACAAACAGAACAAAATGCTGAAAATCTTCACCAGAAGAGGTACTTCTCTTTTCCTGACACCACTGCAACTGACTGGGACCAAGGTCTAGCCAGGGATCCTACCTGACGGAGAACTGCTTAACAGTTAATTGTATTACTTAATTTGGCAACATGTTTATATGCTGGTTGCTTGTGTTTTTAACTCACATTTTGCTGGTTACCTGTGATTACTTTCTACACAGGCTGTCTGGGCTCGTTTAGAAAAAAAAAAATCAGGTACTTGTAACTTTCTTATGGCTTTAAACCATACAAGGACACTTGTATTTTGTATTTTTTTTTTTTATTACAAATTTAAAAAAATATATGAGAACCCACAACCAAAACATTTGAAAAGAAAAAACAGGACCAAAACCAAAAAACAATTCTGAGATTATCTAAAACTAAAACTGCCATTTGGTGAACCTCTCATGCTGCATGGGCCATACCATATTTTACCACTGACCTTATACAGTCCCAACCAGTGATGGACTTAAAAACATATTTTTTTCTTTCCAGCCTTATAGATCCCACTGCGGCTGCAATATCACCTTGTAATTTTGCTATAACTAACTAGTAATGGAACAGAGGTCTACCCAGATAGAGACACTAAGGGGGTTATACATTAAAGTCTGAATTGTTGTGTATAAGTGCGAATTCGCCAGATAAAGATGGGGAAATTGTAGCGGATTTACTATGGGAATCTGCTGTTTGAGAATTTGACAGTCGAATTCGCACCTTAGTGAATAACCCCCTCAAGAATCGATATAATTGATTATTCTGCGTAACTGTTTTAATTGGTGTTATGTAACTATTCCCTGCATAAAACTATTATTATGTAAGTATTCAATGCATAATACCATTATTATGAAACTGTTTACTGCATGAACCGTTATTGATTCATTTGCCCACCTGCGGCATCAACCTACTCGCATCTACAATTCTCACCCCTGGCTTAATGTAGAAACCAGATTTATTAGATTCTGCACTCATAATGCAAATTTTCTGCATTACAAATTTCTGTTTTTGTGTCTAAACTCCTCTCTCTCCCTAGCCAAACAAATCTATTACAGTGCTCTCATAAATCAAAACAAATCCCAGTCTCAAATTTGCTACATTCAGCACCCTTCTATGCCCTTCCCCGTCAGATACACAAACCCTTCTTCACTACCCCCAAGACTTAGTTATCTGTTTTTGGATGCTATCTACTTTGCTTTTGAAGAATATTGCAATTTCTCCAGATAACAGTGAGCAGAGACAGTTCTGGCTCTAGTGGTGCCCTAGGCGCCCCCCAATCCACGCCGCCCCCCTCCCCACCCTCCCTGCCCCGCACCGCCCCCACTCACGTCCAGCAGCAGCTCAACTTTAGAGCTCCCAATGAGTTTAGCCGTGGCTACACGTAAAGTCCCAGCCAGTTGGCACAGTTTAAAAAAAAAAAAAAAAGAAAATGCTAGGGGCGCCCCTAGCATTTGCCTACTCTACCTAATGGCAGAGCCGGCACTGACAGTGAGTTACTTCTACCTAAATCTACCTATGAGTTCCTGGATTCCTTTTCACCTGCTACCCAGTCTGAAATTTCTCAACTTCTCTCTTCCTCTCCTCTCATAACCTGCTTGCTTGACCTCATGCCTTCTTTTCTATTAAAGTGCTGCTCATCTGCCCTTGTAGCAGCCCTAACACACCTGTTCAACTCTTTCCTGTCCTCTGGCATATTTCCTTCCTTATTCAAACATGCCCACGTCAAACCCATCATCAAAAAAAGCTACGCTGGACCCTCAATGCCTCTGTAACTAACTTCCAATCTCTCTCTTGCCTTTAGCTTCAAAACTCTGGAACATCTGGTCTGCACCCGCCTTACTAACTATTTCCATGCCCACCATCTCCTGGATCCTTTGCAATCTGGTTTTCAGCCAGGGTGCTCTATAGAGACTGCTCTGTGCAAACTTGCAAATGATCTCCAGATTGCGAAAGACAAGGTACACTTTTCTTATCCTCCTGAACCTATCATCTGCATTTGATACTGTTGATAACTCGCTACTTGCTCAGATTCTCCATGCATTTGGTGTCTGTAATCAAGCTGCATCCTGGATGACCTCTATTACATACCTGACTCACGATCCAATGGCGTCCCTTTCTCCTTCAGCCGCCTGTGCTGAGAAGCACTCTGTGCACGGGCGGTCGACCCTCCCACCCCTGCAGCCTGCAGGGGATTTAAAAGCCGGCTTTTCTAGGCATTCGCTGTCTGAGTATCACTTTGTGATTAAGTCCCTACTCTTTGCCTAGTTAGTTCTATATTAAAGAGTATCCTTACCCTGTGCCTGTTCCAAGTACCCTGTGCTTGTTCCAAGTATCCTGTGCCTGTTCCAAGTATCCGGTGCCTGTCCCAAGTACCCTGTGCCTGTTTCCAGTATCCTGTGTCTATTCCAGCTACCACTTGCGGGGGGAGAGTCTGAGGGCCGCAACCTGGGAGTATCCTTGTCATAAAGGCCATACCCCCTTGTGGGGGTCAAGAGTGAAGACCGGAGGCTTCTTAGACTCCGCACCTCGGATAAACCCGTGCCAGCTCCGCAGTGGTAAGAGGGTCCACTTATTCATTGACACCAACTGTGACAACCTCCTACCTTTCTGATCGCTCCTTCTTTATCTCCTGTTGCTAATGACAATTCCTCTTCTATCGCACTTAGTGTGGGGTGCCTCAAGGCTCTGTCCTTGGTTCACTCCTGTTCTCCCTGTACACACTTTCCCAGGGTGAAGTCATCAGCTCATTTGGTCTTAATTACCACCTGTATGTGGATGACACCCAAATTTACTTATCTACCCCTCCACTAATACCTGAAATTAATACTAAAATCTCTAACTGTCTCTTGTCTATTTTCTCTTGGAAGTCCTGGTGCCATCTCAAACTAAGTGGGTAATTCAGCAATGTGCGAAGTGACCTCCAGATCCTTCGCATCACTTCGCACATGCTATTATGCGCTTGTTGATACCCTGCACGTGGACATCAGTGAACGCTTTAGAGGGATTCCAGTCTCGGCGAGGCAACTCGAGTGGTCTCGCCGAGACTGGAATCCCTTTAAAGTGTTCACTAATGTCTGCGTGTAGGGCATCAGCGAGTGCATAACAGCATGTGTGAAGTGATGTGAAGGATCCGGAGCTCACTTCGCACATTGCTGAATTACCCCCTAAATATTGATAAAACTGAATGGATTATTTTCCATCCTAAACCTGTTCCTGCTCCCTCCTTTTCCATTTCTGTTGATGTGATCATTAACTCTGTTACAAAGTATTTCTGCACATTGTTTTGGGATAACTTTTGACTCTGCTCTTTCCTTCTCTAAGTACATTTCTACCACTGCTAAAAACTGTTGATTTTTTCCTTCTTAACATTGCCAAAATCCATCCATTTCTTTCTCAGGTCACTGCTAACACCCTCATGCATGCTCTCATCTTATCCCACTTAAATTATTGCAGTACCCTTCTGGCCTGGCAGTTACAGTGTATGCATTGTCTTGAATATATGCTTGTAATTTACTTCACTTGTTGTTTGTTACGCACTTTTCCCCTTATCTGTATTATAACTGCACTGTTGGATTGTACAGTGCTGTGTAACCTTGTGGTGCTTTATAAATAAAAATATACATACATAAAACCAAGCTGGAGGTGTTTGTTATTGTCATATACTGCATAGCTGGCCTTGGTATAGATTATATTGAAGTTCATTCTCTTCTAATAAAAATATGACTGCTACTGAGATTTATTTTCTGTGTAGAGGATGAGGACGGAGAGGGTGTGTCAAGATAAGAAAGTGCAATTTTTACATTATATGGGGTGCTTTAGCAATAGGAACTAGAATGCATAATCATGTGAGCTACGCCTCTGTTATTTTAGTTGTATGTGTCACAGTTGAAATAAACCAGTAGAATTTATGGCAATGTAACCAACTGTTTTCTTCCTGGGATCACACAAAAAGGCGCCCCGGATACTTAAGAATTGATACAAGGTATGTATCGACTGAAACTGGGGAAAGCAGATCTTCAGGTATGCACATGTTTTATCCAAAGAAGGGAAGGTATTTATAGTTTTGCGTTTGCTGTTCTGTACCTGCTTTAGACATATCCAAAGATGAGCATTCCATTTTAGGCCTGTGTTGAATAAATATTTCTAGTTTTCATGAGTCTTGTCCCATAGGAAATAATATATATACTACAGACAGGTAAAGTCCTCTGCGTGTATTTTTAAGATCAAATGCCTACAATTTGCCTCCATTTTTGTAAGTTTTCTCTGCAACAGAACATAGGTAAAAAATGTTAATGCACTAGTTTTGTGCTGGAAAATTTATTTTCCTGGAAAATAATCAGTAAGAACAATTTTACAGCTCTTTAAAAACAGATTTCTGTCATTTGCGTATCAGACAATATTTGTTGAGAATTTTATCAGCACATTTCAAAGGAGTTAATATAAAAACAACTAATCATTCAGTAAATAAATGGAACAGTGTTATGTCTGATCATAGCCATAAGGTGAGCATTGTTGTGTAGTCCTTAGTTGTCAACATTTAGCTGAGAAATTTTAACAACATGAATGGTGTCATTCTGATCAAACCAAACCAGTAGAGTGGGGTACTGCTGTAGGATGCCATACGAACTCAGTGAATCAGGGGGATTCATGTGGACCTGTCAGGTCCACTTAACAGATTGTTTTTAGGAAGCAAGGAATTGTCTTAGCTCAGGGGTGGGCAATTAATTTTCCCAAGGGGCCACATGCGCATCTCCCTAGCTAGCCGGTAGTCAGAGCCGACAGTTCATGAGCAGCGCAGCAGCTACAAGTTCTGCTCGTAACATCTTGTAAGTGCCGAGAAAAACGCTGCCCTACTAAACTGGCGGGTGGGCGGGCAGGCCAGCGGCCTTGCCCAGGTCTGTCTTAGCTGAATGCTAAACGTGTTTAGCTAAGATTATAGTAAAAGAATCAAACTCCCTAATTCTTTTCTTCTCCGAAACTTTAATATCAGTCATCCTTTTAATCCCACCCAACCCAGAAAGAAAAGTCAGGCTAACATGGAAGATGACAGTGAGAAACGGGTTAAAAGGATGACTAATATTAAACTTGCTCCAATCAGATCCCTGCTAGAAGGGATCTGATTGGAGGAGCTATAATGTCAATCATCATTTAGCCCTGCCCACCTGACACTCGTTAAAGAAAAGTCAGGCTGACAGGGAAGATGACAGAGAGAAATGCTGTATAAAGGTACATTTTGTAAAATATATATATATATATATATATATATATATATATATATATTTACAAAAACGTTTATTTCATTAGTAGAACCTAATTTAGTATTAGAGTTTTGAGGTGACAGGTGCACTTTAAAGCATGGTAGCACCAATTAGCTCTCACCTTTCTTGATAGTGTGCTAAGCTACTGTTGACTTTTATCTGTTTACTAAACTTTGCAATGAGATACAACAAAAATCTGATAAATACATGTTAGAAAGCTCCCCTCCCAATTTTCACAAAGAACTTTATCTTTTGTCCTGCAGTCTATACAGTATCTATTATAACCTGCAAGTTGTGTAATTCCACTGAGAAATCTGATGTTTAAATGTTTGTAGGATTTGATTTCATTATGCTGTATTTCTGTGTGTTTGCTAACAGGATGTTAATACTAATACACATGTCTCTTGTGCGGGGGACATTATGCAACAAACAAAAATAATTGTCTATTTGCCAGGTTAGGTGAAGTAATTCACCACACCTTATCTCAGTATTGTTAACTGTTGACTCCAGCATTAATAAATTGTAATTGACACCATGATTTAATAAAAGAGAACTTGTAGCTTACTTAATGCTAAATCCAGGAAGAGAAGTGAACTGTGTGTGTATGTTTATTTAGTTAAAGAATGGAGAACTATGAATAAACAATGCAAACTTATGGGGAGAAGTTGTGAAAGGGGTACTGAATCAGCTAAAGGGCCTTGTTGGCTACAGTCCGAATTGTCGGATAAAGAATTTGCTTCTATTCTCCACTTCCCCATGTTTGCCTATTGAGCAAACTCTGTGATGTGGTGAACTTGCGACCAATTTGGATGACTGCGTGACTTATTCGGGTGACTGCGCCAGTCACTACCTTATGGATCTCTTCGCCTCATTTTGGGTGCACATGCACCGGTATTTGTAATATTGCCTAAAATGCGGCAAACTGCTCAGAATTGATCTGTTTCACTTCTCCACTTCAGGGCCTCATTGAGTAAAGTCAGAATTAATTGGATCCCTGCCATCAGCACCCTAATTCGCTACTCTGATCTGGCAAAGTCAAACAGGTGAATTCAGAGCACTTCACCTAGTCGCATTCACACCTTTGACACACTCCACAGCTCAATCAATAGTCGAAGTACCTGTGCACACATGCAAAATGATGCAAACAGCTCTGTAACTTTGATGTCTGCCTGTTCATCAAGTATATTCACAGCTTCAGAAGGGAATTTGAAATTATTTTGGCAATGGATCGCGAGGTGAATTTGACAGGCAAATTTGGACTTTAGCCAATAAGGCTCATAGTCTTTTACTTTCGGCTTACTGAACATGAGCAGTGCTGAATTTCTAAACTATTTGCAGCCCACTTCGAATTACCCACCTTCACAGGTAAATTCTCAGATTTGCCTGAGATTTATTTACCAGTAGCATTTTATTGAGTCACATGACCAAATGCTGAGTCGAGCTGGATTGGCAACCCTACTTGAAATCAGCCGTGCAGATGAGTGTTCAGCTTATCTGGTACTCTGGTGTAAACTGTAACTTTTTAATCATAATATTGCACTTTAAGGAAAACATTTTTCACAAAACCTATATAATTACTTTACAGACTGTAAGATATATGAGCTATAACCATCCACCGCCCTGCCAGGCAGTACTGCATCACATTGAGGGCCGGCCTTAGGGCTGTGCATAGTGCATCAGTGCCAGAAAGTGAGGGTTTCCTTATTGCAATGCCCCTGCCACCCATTCACTTGATTGTGACTGTATGGGGCACAGTTTGTTCAATGGTCATTTTGTAAACCCCAAATACCATTCTGTAAAATCTACTTTTTGTGGACACTAAAGATAATTTTGTGACTGTGAAGTATGCTTTGTCAAAACAAGAAATATTTGTGCATATAACAATATATTGGCTTCATTTTATGTTCACAAATTACTTTTATGTCAAATGACCTGTGAACAAAAGGAAATGGTAAAAAAATAAGAAGATGCGCACACAAATTTAGTGGTTTATAACCTTGTTTTACTACACCACTATGTGGATATCAAGGAAGCAAAAACTACATTTCGGGGGGCAGGTTACAAAATGAAGGGGGTTATTGACTAAAGTGAGAATTTGACTGTCGAATTCTCAAACAGCGTTTTCCCATAGCAAATCCACAACCGCGATAATTTTCCCATTGTAAAGTCGCAACTGCAACAATTTTAAAGTTGCGACTGTGATGATATTTTCATAGTAATGTTGCCACAGTGACAATATTCTCACTATAAAGATGCAACTGCAACAGTAGCAGTCTATTGGGAGTGTCTTTAGCTGGTGAATTCACATCTTTATGCAACAATTTGGGTGGTTATTCACTAAGGTGTGAATTCGACTGTCAAATTCTCAAACGGCAGATTCCCATAGCAAATCCACGACAATTTCCCCATTGTAAAATTGCGACAATTTTTAAAAATTAAGATTGCGACAATTTATCCATAATAAAGTTGTGACTGCGACAATATTCTTATTATAAAGACGTGACTTCAACAATAGCAGTTTATTGCAACTGTCTTTATCTGGCGAATTTGCACCTATATGTAACAATTCAGACTTTAGTGAATAAACTCCTCTGAGTCTTCATCGTGTTCTTTTGTGCAGCTCTCCTATATTTAAACTGTTTAGGGATTGTGCAAAACAATCAATCCCTAAGTAGTTTACACATTAGGCTAGGTTCAGATTAGGGTATTGTGTGAAGCATATTTAAAAAAAAAAATATTCTCCAGCAAAAATAAGCTGAGAATAGACACCTGAGAAAATCCGTAGAGAACGATGCTAATGGAAGAAAAGTGTTCACATTAGTGTTCCATTGAGAGCGTTTGATGCTAGAATGCTACCCGCTCTATTTCTTCAAGCGTATAGAGCACGGTGTATTTTATGTGACTAGTTTTGTTTCAGTAGGAATTTAACAGTTGCGATCATACACAGCGAAAAAATGTGCTGTGTTTATAACTTCGTTCATTTTGTAATAGCAAAAACAGGCAGGGAAAAACGCCTGTGAAAATTCACTGGTAAAGAAAATCCTCTTCAAATCATAGGAATGGATTCAACTGAATCCAAGTGAAAGTAGGATACATTAGAGGGCATTTTTCTGTATTGTCCTTTCAGTAGCTGCTAATCGAATATTGACAATACAGAAAAAAGGAGCCAAACAGTAAAACTGAAAGAAGATTGAGTAAGGAAACAAAGCAGAACATTCTCTACTCAGAATGAGACTGTAGTAAAGGAAAGAAGACTGCTATTTTTTTCTTTACTGCTGCACTGTATGGGGTGTAATATTAGGGGGAAATTGATGCACTGAATAGGACCTAATATTGGGGGGGGGGGGGGGTCTGTTGCACTGTATGGAGTCTAATATTGGGGTGGGGGATCTGCTGCACTGTGTAGTACCCAATATGGATAAGAATAGAATAAAAATGTAAAAATACAGTACTCCAATGCTTAATGAATTCCACATAGTCAAAGTAATGCAAAGGAGGAAGGGACGAATGAATGAGACTGTTTGGAACTTCATGAACGAGGCCTCTTAGTCTATTCCTTTCATGTTAGCAGGGAATGAATGAGAGCAAAATAATGAAAGGATCTCTTTGCTAACAAGCTTAGTGGGTCATTAAAGTCCCTGCTCTAGGCTCTTTGCCAAAAAGGATCAGTTTTGGTATAAAAAGAGTTAAGTTACAAATGGTTATTAACAGTTAAAAGAAAAAGGGAACAATTGGGGAGGGTGGATATAACTAGGAGGAATTGGGACAGCAAGAGGGTAGCAAGTAGGTGGGTGCAGAACAAGCAGGAGCAGAGAGAGAGCAGTCTTTCACCCTCGCTCCCTATTATTTGGGGCACTTGGGTAGAATTTAAGTCACAGCATTTAGGACGGTGGTCATGAGAAATGGAGTCAGGAATAAGAGTTTAAGGTGATATGTAGGAAGTTAATCTAATGTTTATGAATATGCTAACGTAGGACATGTGGTCCCTGGTTAGTGGCAGCTTTCCCATCAAGCCGGTGATATGCGGCTAATAGGGGATGTGATCTTGAGATCTCAGCGTAAAATTTATGGGACTATCTGCCAAGGTTTGTTAAAGATATGTTATGTTAAACTATTAAGAAATAAATGCTGTGGCCTTCCATCCCCAAAAAGAGTGGTGTATCTCATTTTGTAAAGGGGGTAATAGGGTCTAAGAGGTTAAAGCATACGCCTGTCCATCAATAATTCACCAGTCAAGAAGTTGTAAAGTGTTACTATTTGTAAACTACAGGAAAGTTTTTTTTTATTGTTATCCCTGTGTAAAAATCTTTAAGTGGACCTGTCACCTCAAAACCCAAATACTAAATTAGATTTTACTAGTTAAATAAATGTTTTTTTTAAAAATATACTGTATGCAGTGCTTTTTTGTCAAAAAATATTTTCCGGTACTCATTAATTAATTAATTTCTCATAAATACTGTATAAGTATAATCAATAAATATTAAGCATGTCACAGGATTAAAAGATATTGAATGGCACAACAGAGGCAGCAAGAAGATAAATGACATCAAGAAGAGCTAATACCAGTACAACAATCATTTTAAGTTCTCAGCAGTTGGATGTTAGAATACTTTTCCCTGCGCCACAATGTGACACCAGCTGTGGTCAGAAAATAGCTCCTAATGCATTTCTTTGTAACCCCAACATTAAAGTGTAATTAATT
>WMED01019291.1:0-12467 GCA_019650415.1 Pipa parva | reverse complement strand
AGAAGCTCCAGTATACCAGAGATTCCCTATCTGGTTACATGGAGTATAGATACACAAGAAAGTATATAAAAATACTGGCAGTCAGCCTAGGCTTGGGATCTCACCAGTTTGGGGGCTTCTCCGCATATAGCACAGATGTTGGATGAATGTACAACTCATGTCCATCTCTGACTGTTCTGAAGAAAAGGATGAAGACAAACACATTAATAGAAAACTAAAGGCAAAAAGCACCTTTTCTCAGTGATTTTCAGTTTTTAAATATTTAGACTGAAATAAACAGTTCGTTGAAATATATTGGCATTCTTTTTTGTTTAGCCCCATTTCTATGGACAGGTGGCCTGAGAGCTGCATTCACACAGCGAGGGCACTGAAAGCCTGCTGAAACCCCAGCTGCTCGCCCTTCCTCTGCTAATGCTCCAGTCAAGCCCCACAGAATTTATGTAAGTGGTAAAAGGGGTGGGGGTGAGTGTTAGGCTGGAAAGTGAACCTCGCCAAAGCAAACAAACTGCCCTACTAATATTATGCATTTACTAGTTCCTAGCAAGCCTTCACCCAGTGAAGCGAGTAAAGTATAACGAATCAGTAGAGTTATGCACCGTGTTAGCCATAGATTTAAGCAAAGACAAGTAGAGTATAGGTGATACCTTTTATTGGTTAACGGAATAGATGGGGGATACCGTTAACCAATAAAAGGTATCACCTATACTCCCTTGTCTTTGCTTAAAGTATAAAGAATGTTACACATGTTGCAACTTACTCAATGAAATAAAAACAGGTTCTTTGGTTGTTGAAAAGATATGTTTTCTTATTTTGAAAAGCTAATTTCAACAGATGCAGAAGCATATAATTTAAACTAGCTTAGGTCTATGGACAAGGATCAGCCTAGAAATTCAGGAGATAACAGCAGGGAAACTGAAGGAAAAGTTAATTTTGGAGTAAATCAATGACAGGCTTGAGTTTCCTTTTTAATAATGCTTGGTACTTGGGAAAGAGCAGGTAAAGAGATCAGCTGTATCTGCAGGTGGTGAAACCAGACTTGCTTATTCCCAGGAAAAGTTAACATTTGTACAGTGCCTGTGCAATACCTGTAGACTCCAGTAGAATGTAGCTTGGCAGCATTGGCAAAGAACCCAGAAACAATACACCTCAGGATAGGATCCGGATCCCCTAAGGAAGAAAATAAGATAAATGGTTTAGTAGGCGAGAAAAAATGGTTATGAGCAGTAACAGGGGGTCTAGCTTTCCCTTTAATTTACTCTCTCCACTATATGACACTGAAAGAGATATACAAAGCATCCTTCAAAATATCAGATAGACTGTCTCCAGGATTTTGGAAACCCAATTATTTATCTCCTGTGATTTATATCAACAGTGGCCAATGTTACCTGTGTGTTCCCCTATACTTTCTAGAACCTATCCGTGCCATTGACCCACTCCACCCAGGTCTCTCTTTCTGTCTCTGCTCTGGAGATTTATGTGAACTGCAAAGTTCATTTCAAAATTAACATTAACTAAGCAACAGCAACAATGACATATTTTTTATATAAGATTTTAAATGATGCATTTGCATTTGCATCTTTTTCCAAACTGAACTTGGTGGTTAAATGTTTCAGATCTGCAATCATTTTTATTACTTATAATTCATGTCAAATTCTCCACTATTATATTTATAACCTTTCATTCGTGTCCCTGCCTTGTTGCTAGGGTCTTCTACCTACATGGCAGAATACATGCTGTGTGTTAAAAAACAATTGTAATTGGCACCACCTTCACTGGAGATCTTGGGTACTTTAAACTTGCTGAGGAGTTTCTTCAGCTGCTCCCGAACAGTGACAGCTCTCATTAGACCCTTGTAGTTGAGGAAGTGCTGCTGGCACCAGTGAGAGCTCTTGTTAAACTATAGGCAAAGGGGAAGATGTTTATAAATTACTATTGCACATACAAGGACCTGGTGCCAGATTCAAGACCACACTAGATTTATTATTTGAATAAACTTTAAAAAAAAAAATCAAGCTTTCTACAAACACTAAATAGTCCATTACACAGAAAAACAGGTCAGAAAGAGAATAATTAATAAAAAAAATAGTAGCCAGTAGCAAAACAGCAGTCTGACTTGTTAGCTGGGGGAAGCACTTTTCCTGTACACTCACCCCCTGCTGTCTCTGAGGAAGAATAGTGCAGCCTCTTGACCAGGAAGTGAGGCGTGCAAAGGAAAATTGCATCCCCCAGAATGCTGAAAAAAAGAAAGAGGAAAGCTCATGGTAAACTTTGTCAATAGATGTATGAATCCCCAGAACATGTTATACAATATAAATAGTTCTAATGTGTCTTCAACAAGATATACAAGCACACAATGAAGGTATTATGCAGTGCCCTGACTGTATTTCCAGTAACTGACTAAACTAGCTAGGCAATGGCATGTATTCTTTCACTGCCCAGATCTATGCACATTAACCTGCACAAAGGATTTAAGAAGGTGCAGGACACTATCACAACAAGCTTAGCTGCCATTAGGTAAGACAAGTCTAAAAAGCAGCATCTGTTCTTCGGTTCTGTAATTGCAGTGCTTACTTCATCCTCTAGGTGGAATATGTTCTCCATCACTGAACAATGACTGAAGCAATTTAAAAACTAAAACAGTTCATTGAAAAGCCTCAATTTTTTTTCAACTACAGCTACTCCTGACTAAAACGCCACATGTCAGCATGAAATTTAGTTGGAGGGATATTGAACAGATTTGTAGCCAATTACTTTTTCATTCTTGTAATAAGATAAAAGCAAAATTACTAAATTCATGCCAGGATTTAACATAACACTACATCTCAAACATATCATAATGTGTGCAATAACACCATATGCTATACAGAGCTATAAACAATATGTGAGAATAAAATTAAAATGTGTGAGATTTTACGGGGAGGAAGTTCCTTTCAGCGATTTGTACACACAGATCAAATGTGTAACATATGGAAATCTAACCCAGAACACAAAGGAAAATGATCATATAAAGATGTTGTTATATCCATGTTTGTCCCTGCAAACAAAAAATGGTCTGGGAGACCCCATATTGTCTGAATTCTCTGGATTTAAACAGCACTGATTTTTTTGTTACTAAAATATGTAATTGTTATAAAAAATTTCCTATGAAAAGTGTTAATTTCTGCCAGTATTTTTGAACATAGCCCACTATCTGCTTGCCTGTCCAATCCCCTGTTTTGCTGTTTTCTGTTGACCGCTAGTTGGTAGCAGCACCGCACAGAATGGCTAAGGATCAGGCAAGCAGCCAGTTAAAAACATTCTCAAAAGTTCCTGGGAATTATTAATAAAATATAACATAAAAACGCAGAATTATTTAATAAGAGGGTAGGCACAACGGAGGCTTGAGATCCTATTTAGAATATGCAAATTACAGAAGATTACCATATAAGATGCCTTTCTGCCTTTGGAAGGGTATCCTTTTTAAAGCACTAAACTACATCAAAAGGGTCATCGTTTATGATCTCAATGGTTTAATTACAGCACCATATATATTATTTTATTCATGAGAGTGTTCCTTTAACATTAGCCATTAAAATATAATAGCTCACCTTGATAAAGGCCTCAAACACATTTAGCATGGTGAGGTGGTCTCCCTCCTCCACAGCAAACTTCCGATGTACTCTGATCTGCACACAGACAATGCAAATGAAGCCATTTTCAATTCCAGTTAAAGGACCAATAGCATCCAATAAATAAAAATTCCAATTTAGATTGACATGGTAATTATTTTAATACCGCACTTGTATATGTTTTCTCTTTGAAGTTACACTCAGCAATTCTATTCCTTTCAGTCTGTATTTGTCTTTAATGATAGCAGCCATGTTGGTAAACAGACTTCGACCAGTTCCATTATTTTCTATAGTGCTCCAGAGTTTAAAATACATATTCATACCTATCCTTTGGTGTTACTGCTCTTTGAAATATATAATTACTAAACAATTGAATCGAACCTGCAGTAAGATTTGGAATATTCTAAATACACAATTGCTGGAAAAGAGATGGACAGATGGACTTTTGTGGGGCATTGCTACTCTACTAATGCAGGTCTTTGGGGACCTGCAGTAGGTGGTCTGCTGCCATGGAAAACCACAACATCCATTCTGACCATTAGGGAAACCCTTAGAAGTCTGATGCTGCGTGAAGTCTCGTCATCCCCCTTTCACATCTACATATACTTTGGGGTAAGGCTACACTAGGCGTTTTAGGTGATAAAAACGGTGACAAAATTCACTGGTATTGCAAATGCAACAAATCTTCTGTTGTTTTGTCCATAGGCAGTTTGTGGTGACAAGAATAGGAACAGAGAACAGAAATGGGCCAGTACATGTTTCGTAGCTTTGAACCGCCAATAAACATAAGGACAGTTAGTTTGACACGGCTGCCATGCAAGGGAATGGCAGGTTTTTAGTTGTCATTGTGTCAGTGATCTATTGCAGCTTTAATCACAGCAACAAAATGTCTAGTATAGCCTTAGCCTTATTCAAGTACCTACTGTGCTCCAAGGCTCAGATATCTCTCTGATCCACTCTCCCTCATACAATCTATGTCTTTGCAGTCTCAAGCGTTAAAAATCCTTTTCAGTTGTACTCCTTGCTTTCATCTGATGTAGATTTAAAGACCACACATCCAGATTAATTCGGGGATGTTACACTTACCGCCTGTGCTTTCTGGTTTGGTGGAATAGTAAAGACATTCTGAATCTGCATCATTGCTGCAATGCTTAAAATCTCCGCTGAGCAGCCAAAATTCCCTGTTGAAACCCATGAAAAAATAAAAAAAGGAGCATTGGGTTAGATAATCAACTCATATTCTACTAATTTCCACTGACTTGGCACACAGCCTGCAATTTAACAGAATGTTCCTATGAACTTCAAAGGGGAAGTTCAGGTTCTAGAAGAGGACACATTTACCCCACAATGGAATATTTCTGCAGTGTTATAAATCCCATGTTGTTTGCCACAATGAAATTTCTCAATCCACCTTTACAGCACATCCGGTTACATAAAATCCAAGTCCTACCATAGCCACCATTCACCGTGAACAAATCATTATCCAATCTGCTGAGCAACACCGGAAGTCATTTCCTTCCAGAGTGCTTGATGACACAAATGCTGATTCGTTGTAACCAAGATATTAACTGAATCAGCATGATTACTTGCTTATATTTTTGTTGGAAGGGAACAGCATCTATGTGGACCAGGATGTGTTATAAGCAGGCAGGGGTGACTGAAGATGTTAAAGTACAAAAAAAAAAAAAAAACTACAGAAATATTATGTAAATAGACTTAAAAATGTTTCTTGTGGGGTAATCATTTAATAAATATGTCTTCCACCCATGCCTGAACTTCTCCTTTAACCAAAGTGAAAATTCAAGCAATGAATACCAAGGGGGAAGAAAAGGGCAGAGAGAGATAGGGGAAAAAGTGGGGGGAGTGAGACAATATCCCTTAAATTATGTTTGGTAAATGTAAAATGTATAAAGGTTATGCTTTAATAAAATTCTGTCCATGCAAATTGCACCTAGACTACTCTCTGTTCAAATGATGGAGTTGCTTTATATCTCTAAACCTTTCTATTTTCTGTATCTCTGCTTGACTATTTATTGTCAAAATTTAAATTTTCTCTATAGCCCAGCTAGCAAATGCCTGAGATAATATGTAGTGGTTTGTATATTCCCATGCCTAGCTCTGCAAAATAATACTTCTCACCAAGACTAAGTAATTAATACAGATATTCCAAGCTAAAACTCTTGATATTTATAACTCTCAACAAATATCCAAAGATTGTAATCAATACAATTTGAAAAAAAAGACTGCTGAGGGAACTAAAGGTCATTAGCACTAGGGGTGATTCTTAAGTGGAGAGAGGGAAAATACCGGTAATTACCAATAATATTTCCCCCCTCCCCAATTAGGAATCACTCCTAGTGCTCACAAGCTTTAGTTTCCCTTTAAGTTTGGTTGCACAGTGTGACATTGTGGGTATCATACACTCGTGTGAACTTAGCCTAAGTGAATGCTGTGATTATAGTCTGTAAGAACATACAATGTTTTCTGCAACCAGAGTACAGGGATAGGAGGAAATACAAATAGATTTGCAGCCGCTCATAGCTATAAGGCTTACTCTTAAAATTAAATTATTAGATAAATGGATTTCAATAAAAGCTTAAATATACTTACCAGACCCTAGCAACATTTTGGCAAACATGGGATTAAGAGGGAACTCGGCCATTCGTACTCCAAGTGGTTCCGTCAGACGACAGTGTTTATCAAGACCTGAGTCACAAACACAATGATTAACATGCCATAATGCTTAAAGGATTCATGCATTTAAAAACTTCAAACAGTCATCGCATACTAGGGCAGCTACAAGCAGACAAAGGAAGTTTATTATCCTTGCAAACATAGATAAAATAAGATTCAATCGGGGAGGGAAAATCATTACAAATGATTTACCCTGAATGCAAACAATGAAATAGTATTGTGTTTCCACCAGAGCACCGTGGGAAGTTAATAAAACCCAGTACTTGACATAAAAGATTTTTGCAAAGGCAGAAAATAACACTTTTAAATGGTAATTTTATAAAAATTGCATATTTTAGTGACAAGGAAAAAAACCCATCTGTGCTGTTTAAATGCAGAGAAATCATACAATATGGGGATGTCGCAGACCATTTTGTTGTTTGCAGGTACATGTCCGTTACTGACATCCAGTACTGGGAAAAATGACTGAAGTAAAACCTGTGCATTACCTATTGGTGAAGAAGCATTGCCCTCAGTTTTCTCCTGCAATTCAACTGCTTTTAAACTCAGTAAAAGTGCGGTGTTTAACGTAGCTGCGGGCGTCCGCAGCCCAAATGTCTTACATAATCAAACAGCACTGCTAAACCATAGATAAAGTCCAACAAAGTTAAAGCCAACTTACTGTGAATATAAACCACACTTTCTAGGAATTGTAACACGTTTTTGGAAGTGCAGACTAATTGGTCAACATATATAAATGCAAAAGGGACAATTTAATTTTTAGAAAATTAAAAGAAACAAAATCTAAGCAAAAGCAGAAAGCTAGACTTCCATAGATATGGAAAATGTAAATGTTACAAAACATACACTATGTTTAAGAAATCATCATAGTACTATCAAGGTATCAGAAAGTAAATGGCAATACAGAAGTTTGAATATTTGACCAATTCAGAGATAGACAGACAGACAGAGATAGACAGACAGACAGAGATAGACAGACAGACAGACAGAGATAGACAGACAGACAGACAGACAGAGATAGACAGACAGACAGACAGAGATAGACAGACAGACAGACAGAGATAGACAGACAGACAGATACAGAGATAGATAGATAGATACAGAGATAGATAGATAGATAGATAGATAGATAGATAGATAGATAGATAGATAGATAGATAGACAGACAGATAGATAGATAGATAGATAGATACGGATAGATAGATAGATAGACAGAGACACACATATATGATGACAGTAACACAGTAACACACAGGGATTGTTACAATGAGGGCAATGGCACACAAAGCAAAATTTACAAAATTCGAAAAGGTCATTTTAGATATTTTTGAGTTTTTGTGATGCAAAAACTGCCATTTGATCAAAAAAATATCAATCGTTTTGTTCTGATTGAAACATTTGGATCTTTTCTTGACGGCAAAGCAGCCATACTTTACATAAGCACTTTGGATAACTTTCCATCGGAAAAAAGATAGAAAAAATGAGTTCAAAATGTTTTGATCAGGAAAAAAAACGATTAAAAAAAAAAAAGATCGATATTTTTGGATCAAACTGGCAGTTTACATTAAAAAAAACTCAAAAAGGTCTAAAACTACCTTTTTTGGAGTTTAATGAATTTCGCCCTGGGAGTTTTACTGCTTCCAGTCTAGTTACATAAAATATGTCATGTTCCATACGCTGGAATGAAATAGCGCAGGTTGCGTTCTAGTGCGATATGCTCTCAATGGAACGCTCGTGTGAACACTCTTTTTCCATTAGCATTGTTCTCTATGGATTTTCTCTGGTATCTTTTTTCAAGCGCATTTTCACTGGAGAATTTTTTTTTATATATATACGCTGCGCACAATACGTTAATGTGAACCTAGCCTATATGACATAAAATGTATGTAAGAAAACTGTAAGTTTATCTAGAGATAAAAATCTATACGTTTTGTCATGATCAGTCATTGACATCAACGGGGCAGGGTTTGTAGGCTTCTTACAGACATTTTACCACAAACCTTAAGTGATTTTAACTGAGCAACAGAGGCCCCAGTTCACAACAAGGCAGGTGTCAGAGTGGAGAGTCAGAGCAGCCTTACCTCCTAATGCATACAGTAGCTCCAGGGCCTGAACCATTGACTGTGCAGGGGGTGGCTGAGGGGGAGAGATTAGACAACAAAATATTAATAAAACAACAAACACTGCCGACACAAACCTCTTCAAGAGATCAACCTAAAATCTAAAAATGACTAGGCTAGAAATGGTCAACTTTATGAAAAAAAAAAAAAAAATTGTCTGAATATGCCCAAATGTCCAGTAGCTCTATAATGAAACGAATTATGAAGGTTCAGCTTCACAATTCCATATTTCTCTGTAGTAAACGCACTGCACGTGCTCAGCGTGCCTTGTCTCTTATAAATGTGCGCTGATTAGGGGCAGAGGCAAAATAGTATGACTGAATCTATCAAATGAAACATAATAGTCAAATAAATCTAACAATAAACAAACACTGGAATATCATCAAATCAAACAGGCAACTGTACCCAATTTCAGTGTTTTCCCTTCTTCAACTTATTTAGAAGCGAATACTTTTAATATCCTCATTGTTACAGGGATGAGTATTAAATGGTTTACACACATACTGCAGAATGCACTAGATTCTCTAAAGCACTGCAGTGCACAGCTGAACTAATGTATTACAGTCTTGCAGTATGGTGCTTTTACAGATGTTTGGTGTTACGGTGGGGAGCTGCCCAAACGTGTATTTTAGCTGCATGGTAGTCAGTTCAGCTGCACACCAAATGACTACAGCAGTATACAGCATAAACTGAAAATAGGAGATCGCCCATTACATCTAGCTTAAAGCTCCATCTCATTCCTTAGAAGCTAAAAATCTATAAAATAAGCTAACCATAACATCCCTTTAACTTGGTGGACTTTAGTACTGTATTGAAGCAATGAATCTAAATCTTCATTGCCCTGCAGGATGTTTTTCACAATTGTGCCCTTTTAAAGGGATGAGCTAGTCTGTGTATTTACTGTCATGATGGTGTTATGCTGTAAGATACCATGTTACATACATGTTTGCAGGTAAATACATTACTTATACTCTATACAGTCTCTAGGTTTTAGTTTTACATTGAAAAAAATGACCTGGTAACATAATTCATTTATAATCGGCATCAATAAAATAGCCATAATGCAGGGCTGATGTGACATTAGCTAGTATATACGCTGCATAGAATAGATAACCATGGTAGTCCATAGTATTTAGCAGACTGGTTTAGGAACCAGCCTTGCAGATAGACTAAACTGCAGATAGACTTTACTCACTCACAATCCAGATTAAAAGATGATCAAATAATGTTCCATAGTGCAAGATAACTATCTCTGCTTAAAGTTAGCTTTAGCCTGACTTTCTAGTCATCCTTTTTTGTCCAGTCCCTGAGAAGTACCGACTGAGTATATGCATGGACCCTGTCCAAGGAAGAAGGCTTATAGAAGAATATAAACATGTCTAGCTCCTAGCTCCAGGGGAACCTTAAAGGCATCAGTCTTTAATGTTGTTGAGCTGGTGCACCACCAAGCTGATACAATATACCCTATGCATAAAGTATATTATTTCCAGATCAGATCTTGTGAGTTCCCCTTTTTAATCTATGTTTACCACATACAGTGTTGATACATCTTTAATAGATGAACTGGGTCAGCAGAAGTACTTTGAGTCACACTAGTTAAAAACCTATCCAGTCCACTGAAACCTGACACACTGCTGTTTTAGGGCAATGTAACCCAATCTTTCTTACACCTTTAATGCCCGGGGATCCATTAGAAATTTAGATCACTATGATTTTAGCCAGTGTAGATCTGTTTACAAACCTGGCCAAAATGCTTTCATTGGTTCTGACTTCCTCACAGGAAGGAACCTTGCCTTGAGAGTCCCAGCAAGCATATCACCAGAGTGTGCCTGCTCCAGGGAGTTCCTAGGAAAAGCAACCTGGCTGGATTTATAAGTAGATCACTGTGCTTTTACTACTCAGTAAAAGGTATAACAATCCAAATTGCAGACATGGGCTGGTTCTAAAAGTTCTCTGCAGCAGGTGCACCACTACAATCATTTGGGAATTGGTGCAGATGTGTATCACACAGCCATATCATATCTAGCATGAAGAGGAAACTCTCTAAGTTTTGAAGATATTTGTCACTATATCTACAGATTACCTGTCCCAAAGGTCTCCCTTCCCTTATGCAGTAAAACTTATCTTGGATTTACCCACTCTACATCCCATCTCTTACCGACAGGAATTGGAAACGTAGGACGTTGTCTATGCCCAATGCTTTCAGCTGTAATATGACAGGAGAAAGGTTGCTCCTCTGCATCTCTGGTACCGTGGAAGATGGTAACTTGTGAAAATCTTCCTCTAAGAACCAAAAACAATGGTGAAGAATGCACAGTAAAATCATGGCTATTATCTGTACTGCCAAATAAGGATTTCCAATGCTGCGCTCACACATAAATAAACATCTACAACCACAATTAGACAAAGGAGGAAACGTTGTGTTGTTGGAAAGGCAATTAAAGGGTATGAAAATTTTGGATAAATCATTGTTTATATTTGAAATGTATGCATGCAAAAAGCGAACCTAAATATTAAATCTAGATAATCAAAAAACAAGAAAAAGAACTCTCAATGGTGGTGTGCACACATTTAACAAATTTTATTATTTAACCAAACAAAAAACACACGAGTGCAAAAAGATCAAATTGACCAGTAACCAAATCAGTGTTGTTAAAAACAAATTAAAATGAGTATAAAAACATGGTTAGGTTGGCATCTAATGAATTAGTGCCATGATCGATTGGTATAGAGAAAGTAATAATAAATAAGGAATAAATACAGTTTGGAAAAAATATGATCTGAAAAGTATATAAATAAATGCACAAATAGATCAATAAATAAATAAATATATGGTATATAAATCGCATAAATATAGTAATAGCTGCTATACTGTATCATAGATATTTTCCAAACAAGACTATACCGTCCACTGTTTCAGTCATTGAGAGAGTCAGTCTCCAAATCTTAGGGAAGTCAATTCAAATGCAGAAAGGAAGTGCCGAGATCCCAGGGAGATAGCTGACATGCACCTAAGTGCTTTAAGTGCCCGTTGGGGGTTTGGCAGCCACCATTAAAGCTCTCTCAGTGCTTCCGGGTTGTAGCGAGTCTGGAGCCGTTGACATCACCGGCTACCAGGTTGCTAACCAATCAGGAGCTGCTGACGTCACCTATGTGACGTCAGCGGCTCCGGATTCAAAAGGAGTGAGGGAGCTGCACGTATATGGCTCCCTCAGCTCAAAAGGTTGCTAACCCCTAGAATAGGGTAACTAAATTGTAGGCTCCACAGGGCAGGGACTGAAGTGGCTGATAATGTGCTGCATAATATTTCAGTGCTATATAAATGAATAAATACATACATAAAATAAACAATGCTCTTCTTTCTATTTCTACAAAAAATTCTTGTCAAAATCTAGTTTTTTTCAGTAATGTTCAGAACACAAAATTCTTAAAAAAGGGATATTCCCTTTGAAATAAATTGTTAGCACAAAACAAGAAGCAATAGCTAATACCAATTTAATACACATTAAAATGATATTTAAGTTAAAAATCCCCTTTAATATTCTGAAGCCCCAAAGCGATTACGTCTGATTGTAAAAGGTATTACCCGATATTGTGAATGCTTTCATTTAAACAGTAGGCAAGTAACTGTGCTGATTAAAAACAGAAAAAGGCTTGAGGTTAGAATATAATAATAGAATGCGTTGCCATTTAATCACTCTTTAATCAGCACATTGTGAATATTTGTGCATTCTTTGTCTTTTTCCTTATACATGGGCATATTAAATTAACAGAAAATTCTAAATCCTCAGATTTTTGGTAGATGAATGTAGCTGGGCGTTTCTTTTTTAAATACTGAAGAAGAATGATTGGTCCACAGCAGAAAGTTTTAAAAGTCGCCAACTGGGTTGCCAGAGATGGGATGAGACTGTAAGGGGTGTGGAGGCATGACATGGCATGTGATGCGTAGGATTTTGATCAGACTGGTTTTGTAACAAATGGATGAGTATACACACAGAGACAGGCCTGGGCCTGAGGGAAAGAAAGGGATAGACTGAAGAGGAGG
>WMED01019290.1:0-12468 GCA_019650415.1 Pipa parva | reverse complement strand
AAACCATGGTTTGTACTCACTTCTACCATCTGGCAGACGCTATAGAAGCATTAAGTGTCGTACCAACATTTTAACTGTTATGCTGCTCTTCACTTGCTTTTGTAATATAACAATTGTCTTTTAAAATAAGTTGTTGAGGTTTAAATTACTTAGGTAAGGACTGAATCAAAATTAGTATTATTCATGGGTGCCGGGAACATTGATGGATGACCACCCATAAGATTGCTCTGGGTAAGGGGTTGGAACTAGGGATTATCCTGAATCAAAGGGAGAAGAGCAAGTGTATGAGATACTTAAATACCCTTGCCCCTATGTAATGTAGGGATTTCACTCAACTGGTTGTGGTCGTCTTGTTCAATAACGAATTACAAACAGGTTCTTTCCTGAGGATTCGTCTTTATTTACAGAAAACTATAACAGAAATCCAGCCTGACTTGGCAAAACAATAAACATCAAAATAATAGCATAGGTATTTTCAGAATTTTCTCACAAATAGAAATATTTGTCCATAAATCCCACTCCTTAGAGTCTCAGTGGTCTTTCCAGTCCAACCACACCTCAGCACAGACTGACACATACAGAGAGACTCTCTCTCTCTAACTAAGCTTGAGTTTTTACCTTTTCAACACAAGTGTACTAAATTAGGAAGAGCCTGGGATGGAGTGCAGAAGTGGCCTTCCCACCCAAACCTCTTCAGCCACTCCTAAACCCTGGTCCTAAACTCCAGTTTTAATAACATCCCTGACAGTTAACCCTGTCAGTCACGACTATTCCAGGGTTTTATGCCACTGCCGACTGGAGTCTCCATGGCAAGTACACTCCATCCATAACTCTCCCAAAGACCTGCTTATAGTAAGTATAGTCCCAATGGCAACTGCAGTTGCTGAAACATGGTACTTTGGTCTAAAATGTTGTTTTGGAAGCTGCATTAATGTTTTTTTGATATACTGGCAAGACCATTTCATGAAAAGAACCGTTTTACCATAAAAGAGGTAAATAAACTCTCAGATGGTGCTTGCTCCAAATATGAAACCTGTTATCAGCTGTTCTGTATGCCCTCTCCAGTGATGATCACTTTACTTTCAGCCTATGGCTCTCCCCTGCCCTGGACACGTTTGCAGAAGCACAATTTTATCCTAACTGGGCTTCTTTGCATTCACCACAGATGCGCTGAAGGAGATATTGTAACAGTTGGCAGTAAAGCTGCAATCACTGGGTTGGAAGAGCACACCAGAGTCTCAAAGTTTGCCAGGAGTACCATGGTAAGTTTAATTCCTTACTGTAAGCTGTTTTAGCCCTTGTTAGGCTCTACTTCTTCATTAGAGCATACATGTTACGGGGCATATTTACTAAAGTCAAATTGATTTTCATTTTGAAATCAAATATATATATATATATTTTTTTTTTTTTTAACGATATCAACCTCTTATCCTATTTACTTAAACCCCTTTCTAGGTTCCTGGCACTGGTTATCGCTGTATATAGTTAGCACCAGATAATATCAATAGCGATATACATATGTATATCGATATTATGAGTTGATTTTTATTTACCCAATTTATCATTAGTTTTCATGGATATCACCTATTTTGATCAATATCATTCAAACACTGAATAATCGATATTGCGTAAGGGCTATTTACTAAATTTTTCTTGCTCTCTATGCACAAACTTATCGCTCAAAATCATTTGCCTTCCTAGATCTGGCATCTATGGTAAACTGCAGCACTAACATCAAAATACACTATCTAGCACATCAACTGCAAACTGTTACTAAACTAACACAACTGCACAAAAAAAAACAAAACAAAGTATCCCACAATTGACAATAACTGCAACAATCTAAACAATCACTACTAGCAACATAAATTGCTAAACTACCTTTAAAGTGTAAATAAAGTTATAGACAAAACTATACAAGTATTTTACATTTATAAAGTATAAACTTAAACACTAAAATATAAAAACGATTTTGGGATCAGGAGTTCTCACCTCTTAATCAAACAGCCCTGCTCTCCCTCCCATTCTGTGTACAGACTCTTCCTTAGCAGTGCTGATAAGCCCTGCCCCCGAGTGAGGTCACAAACTATACAGAGAGACATGATCTCTCTTCCCCCTCTCCTATATGAAAAGCCTGTTTATAGCCCTGAGTATGCACAGATAAGACCTGTCCCGCAGATAAGAGCTGTGGGACAGGCCTTATCTGTGCATACTCCACAACCTGTACTATGGAAAAGTCAGTTAGAGGAGGGGGCGAATCATTAACTTTATACTGCCCATAGCAGGAACCCTTCACTGAAACAATGCAGTTGCAGAGGGATATTGAGCAGTGCTGAGTTAAAAGGTGAGGTAGGAATTTCTTAATCGATTTATTGCTTGACAGTAGGTAAATAGAGCTTTATTTATATACAGGGTTTACTTACACTATAATACATTAAAAATCATTAACCGGCAAGTAAGCAGTTAACTGATTTCAAGCACAATTATTTCCATAGCGCTACTGTAATAGTACTGTAACATTAGCACTATGGAAATAATTAGTATAACCTGCACAAACACCATCTAGTAGGGGTCTCTTGGACCCCCACATCTCCCCCCCAACATCATCCCTCACTTAGTGCTAAGCTAGGTGGGGGGATCGCTAAGTGCAGGAAACAGCTCCATAGGAGCAACTTCCCTATCCCCTGCCCCTTTGGGGTAGGGAGGCGTGTAGTATTAAAAAGCATTAGGCAGGATGGGGGGATCAGTACCGCTAGGAGCCACTCCTCTACTCCCTAACCCGAGAAGAGGTGGGGGGCTCACTAGCTGGAGGGGGTCCCGCTTGACCCCCTTCCGTACCCCAGTAACCAAGTGGGGTAGGAGGGCCTTAAGCTTAATTAAGAAGGTCAGGAGGGACCCCCACACCCTCAACCCCTCCTTTAGCCAAGGGGGGAAAGGGTCCCTCAGCTGGAGGGGGCCTCCCATGGCTCTCAACCCCATCAGTGCTATGGGGTTGGGGCACTAACCTAATTATGGCCCTATCTAAGTCTCTCACCCCCTATTTAACCACAGGGTGAGGGGACTGAGGAGGGACCTGCAACCACTAGCTAGTGGAGTATGGATCCATCACATAACTTATAAAAAAAAATATATATAGATAAAAAAATAATAAAATATATATATATATATATATATATATATATATATATATATATTATATATATATAAATCATTAATTAACCAATTAGGAACAAATATAAACCCAAGCATTAATTGACTAATTAATAATACATACAAAAAATTACAAGAAATCAACAATAAACTGATAACCATTCAATAAACACTAACCATACACCTGCAATCAATAACAAATTACCAATAACAAACTACAAACACTAAACACAAAAATCCAACACTAAAAAAGCAATACTAAAAAAAAAACAAAAAAACAATCTACTCACCACTCCTAAAGTCTTCTTCTCTTTGGGCCCATGAAGTAGTCCTGAATGGGCCAATCTTCTCTTTAATGCCCTCACTCCTCATCTTGATCCACAGTCTTGATCCAGTGTAATACAAGGAAATTTCTGTTCTTGATCTGCTGGTGCCCACTGTCTACCACTACTGAAAATATAAAACCGAGGAGGTCCATTTTCTTGTGGACTCCCAATGCAGGGATTGTTAGCGATGCAGCATTAGCAGCAGGTCTATCTATCTATCTATCTATCTATCTATCTATCTATCTATCTATCCATCTATTAGAGTAGAGTGGTCATGTTAGTCCACAGATGCAAAAAAATGAGTATTGGTGATATTGGACTAACAGTTTTTTTAAATAAACGAGCTTTCGAGAGGTCTGTCCTCCCTTTATCAGGTTATAAGCAATACCAAGTAAAGGCAAGAAGGTATAATACTGAGATAACGGACTATAGAAAGCAGTCGTAAATATACTTGTCATGTGGGGGAGTTGGTGGTAGAATTCCTTGGTACAGAGAAACTCATGGTTTAAAAGTAAACATAACTAAATGCATAATTTTCCATAATATAAAAGGTATGATAGTGAGATTGAGAAACAGGTAAAAAACATACTCACATAAACAAATTATTGAAGCATAAAACAATCAGGTGTCGTAAATATTGCTATGAATAGATTGAAGCCAGGGAGGGGTGGAGTTGGAATTTAGTGTTGCAGAGACAATTACAGCTTCAAAGCGCACAGAGAAAAATACATATTTTACTATTATATAAAGTTATGATAGTGAGACAGAAATCCAACATCTACACTGAGTCCTGTATTTTTGGTATTAAAATGCACTATCATTTTGAGTTCAAAATTTTTCTTTCTTGTGTGATTTTAACCTTTAACAGTGAAACATTCCCAATTTGGGAACATATAATAAATAATTTTAAAAAACTTGTCTTAAATGATAAGTTTAAAATTTCAACATCTAGTATTTGTTTAGGGATAAAGTTTGTAAACTTACAACTGGAGTGCTTCATTGTTAGGAGAATGAATGGATTGTCCATGCAGGTTCTTCTTCATGTGCAGTTTTTGGCTAGTTTCTCCAATATAGCAGCTATTCTCACATGCAGTACACTTTGGGGGTTATTCACTAAGGTGCGAATTCGACTGTCGAATTCTCAAACAGCGAATTCCCATAGCATATAGCGACAATTTCCCTATTGTAAAATAGCTACAATTTTTTAAAGTTAAGATAGCAACAATCTTCCCATATTAAAGTTGCGACTGCGACAATATTCTCATTATAAAGACGCTACTGCAACAGTAGCAGCCTGTTGCACCTGTCTTTATCTGGCGAATTCGCACCTATACACAACAATTCGGACTTTAGTGAATAACCCCCTGTCATGTACACTACATTGGCAGTGGTACAGATGCAGGGTCCACTAATTTTGCAGGTTTTATCTATATCTATATATATCTATCTCAATATTGAAAAGTTAACTTTTACACTTAAATTTACAGTAAAATCCATCAAGGCTAAATAGTGTTAAATAATATCAATATCATTAAATTTATCACAGACTTCACCGCGATAACATAAAAATCGTCGTTTGATAAATAGCAAACATAGAAATGACCCAAATTCCCCAAAATAATGGCGATAACTGTTGAAAACAGCGATAATATGGTTTTTGACTTTAGTAAATATTCCCTGCAGTGTCAAGTGAAAAACATGTGTACATTTCTGATGTAGCTACATTCCAGTTGATCCAGGAAAGCCTGACTGCCAGAGCAAAGTGAATAACAGATTTATTTCATCAGCATTGAATGAAGAAGAGGAGCATGGTGCAAGAAGATTCTGTTGCTAAAACACTTGCAAATTGTAATAATTTAAATTTACAGGGTAATTTATGAGGTTGTTCAATTAGGACAGGGGGTAGGCAAATCATAGCTCTGGAGCCTCATGTGGCTCTTCAGCCTCCTTGTTGTGGCTCCCTTCTGCCTTGATTGACAAATGAAAAAAAAAAAAGAATAAAGGTTATTTATCAATGTAATTTTGATTTATATATTATTTTATTTTTGTTATTTTCTTCTGTTTGTTGTATTCTGATGTTGTAACAGGTAGAATAAAAAAAAAAAGATTAAAACTTTTAAAAGTTTCTAATCTGTTATGTTTTGTGTCTCCAGACTACTTTTCTTTCATGGAAGAGGGGGCAAAATAGCACTTTTCATATTAAAGGATATTATCCTAACCCTGATTTAGGACAATGACAGATGAAACGTTATGTTACAGTTGTAACTGCCACAAAATGAGTGTAGGTGTTGACAAAGTTACCATTACTTTAAGGGGGAATTCACCATAGTACGAAGTGAGGTCCGGATCCCTCGCCTCACTTTGCACAGACTGTTATGCGCTCACCGATGTGATGTGCACGCGGACATCAGTGAACACTTTAAAGGGATTCCAGTCTCAGTGAGAGCACTTGAGTCGCTTCGCCAAGACTGGAATCCCTTTAAAGTGTTCGCTGATGCCCATGTGCAGGACATCAACGAGCGCATAACAGTCTGTGCGAAGTGAGGTGAAGGATCCGGACCTCACTTCGCACTACGGTGAATTCCCCTGTAAATGACATGCTGAATTCCTGTGTTTTGTCTTGATACAAGTTTTATATATCACCTTTTAAAGGATTTGTCTGTCATGGCCATTAGAGAAAACAAATGTACTTAAAAATAAATGTGTGGCTGAACTTGCCCTTTAAATATTACTTGTGCATTATTTATCAGTAAACAGTACTGAACTGTTTTTAGGTTACTAAAAATAAGCAGTTGTCAGAAAAAAAGACTCTTGCAGTTTTCTGCCTTTGTACAGGTATTATATTTTATGAACTTTGAGAAGTTCATCATGCTAGACTGATGTTTTTTTGCCCCTCAGGATGTAGGGTACAAAAAAAAAAACAAAAAACACTTTTTCTTGTTTAAAAATAGTATTTTTTCCTGGGAATCTGCTTTACTAAACAACAGTCATTGTTTTAATGCATAAACAGATTTTGTTAAGAGTCCCCCTGACGTCAGTGGTGCAAAGCGGAATGGAATAAAACCGGAGAGCATTAGCTACTTCTTCGCCAGTACTGAGCGCGTTTTTACCGCATGCGATCACATATCTTTGTAGAATAGATTCCAGATACTTGATTTTTTTCCATGTGTGTGCACACAGCGCCTTTTCCATTAGGGGGCAGCGCTATCATAATTATAATATTCTACTGTCTCCTCGGATGGTTCTATCAATCGATTGGAACCTCGCCCACCTCTCATTTAAGGTGTCTCTTCTTCTTTCCTTCCCTCCTCTACCAATTCCACCTTTTGTTACTGACTCCATTCCCTTTATCTCTCACTCTGACAGACTTCCCCCTCACAGATCAATACACAGGTTGTCCACTTTGTCACTCTGAGTCACAGTCTTAGTCTTATCATGACCAGCAGCTGACAGTATTCCTTCCCCCACTTCTCCTTAGCTCCCCCTTCACCTCCATCTATTCCAGTCAGTCATTCTCCTACATTCACAAATAGACTATGTATTACTATGTATATAATATAGTCCTGTATACACGGCGCTGCTCGCACCCCTCACTTCTCCTGTAGAGAGAGAATGTGCTGCCAGTGAGCAGGTTACTGTTTGCCAGTGATAAGGGGATCATTGTCATTTAATGATCAATATTTCATTTTCTCTCACACCGTCTCTATATTTGAATGATTTTGACAAACCCTTCAGTTACTGTCTACCCCTCTCCCTTGCCATTCTGCCCCTGCCATTCTGCCCCTGCCCTTGCCATTTTGCCCCTGCCCTTGCTATTCTGCCCTTGCCATTCTGCCCCTGCCCTTGCCATTCTGCCCCTGCCATTCTGCCCCTGCCCTTGCCATTCTGCCCCTGCCATTCTGCCCCTGCCATTCTGCCCCTGCCCTTGCCATTTCTTGGTAAAAACACACTGACAGTAAAGAGAAGGACAGAGAATGAGGTTAGGTTGTAATTGTCTCTCATTATCCCCAGTCTGTCACTATATATCACACAGCTTATATTGCTTATATTACATATTAAAGACCTACTAGAGCAGGTGTGTCTAGATTTATCAGGGGACAGGTTAGGGGGGGTCTCAGGGGACAGGTTAGAGGGTCTCAGGGGAGAGAGGCTGTGGCTGCCTTGGTGACAGTGTGAGAATTCAATGTACTGTGTAATTGTGACAGTGACAATATGGAAGGCATTCTGTGTGAGAGGAGAACAGATTGCTAAGTGTTTGGGGGAAGAGATCGGCCCAGGCAGCGAGAACATTGAACAGATGCAGTGAAGGAGAGAACGGAGGGGGGGGGGGGGGGGGGGGCAGAGAGACAGCGCGAGAAAAAGAGAGAATGAAAGTCAGAATGGCTTCCTGAGAGGGAACATAGTAACACACACATATTATTATATATATATATAAATGTGTGTGTGTGTGTCTGTGTGTGAGTGCAATGGGACGATACAATATGATAATAAGCTGTAGTATAACATTTCATGCGGCGGGGGGAGGGGATATAACGCAGGGAGATTTAGAAGAACAATTAGGCAGAGGGACTGTAAAGGACACTGTCACAGGTTCATGGAGATACACTAAATCTTAATGCATTTCCTATTATCACCGTTATTTTCCTCAGACTGCTCCCGTTCCCAGCTGCACCTGACTCTCCATTCTACTTTCATAAATTCTCGTCTCTCATTTGTCACTTTCCCTGTCAATCAACACTCCTCCCGCCTCCCAACGCCCCTGCAGCCTAAAGTCTTTGGCGCCCTAATGTGCGGCCTGAGCGTCCAGTCCTATCACAGACAACGTGGGCGGGACAAACAGGCCTTGTATGGGCGTGGTCTCTTTTGGTCCTGATGCTGGCATAGTCTCCATTGCTGTAATAGAAGAGGCGGCAGCATCATCTTTTGTGAGCATTTGTATGGGCCTGTATGTTCCTCTTCTGAAGCATCCGATCCTGATTGTTTGCAGTTCTTCCCTGGACCAGGTACTCAAAATTGGGCGAGGGGAGACAAGGAATGATGTCATAAATAAAATATACACTATGAAATAGTCGGAATTTTTCAAGTGAAAAGCCAAGTATCTGCCTGTGGTAGATGATCAGGCGTCCATAACTGCCTGCAGTCTTACTTGGGATGAGCTACTCTAGGGAGAGCCACGGATCTAGGAGGATATTTAGCGTTGCAGAAAGACACAATAAAACATTTCAGCACCGACTAGCCCACAATGTTGTGCTAAAATAAACACATTTTTTATCGCAGTTCACTACATACTGACAGTACTCGGTCGATGTAGTGGAAAGGGTGTATGAGGGAGGGAGGTGAGGGCAGATCCACCAGTAAATGCTGCGGACATGGAAATATAGTCTCCTCTGTGTGTTCTAGTGTTTTTCCCCGTTGTTTCTCTTTAAATTATTTGTTTAAACCAGCACTCTATAATAGGTGCCAGTATGCATGCCTAGATAACCTGGAGATTTTTTTTTTTTTATGTTAAGGTGTCAGATCCCAAGATATATGGCAAAAATGGCAGCCCTCTAATATAAATCTGTTAAAGTTTATTATTTTTAGTATGTGTTTATGATTTTTATGCATAATCAGTGTTTAAAGGTGCATTTTGTCTAACCACCATCTGATTATTTACAGGTATTTAGGGACATAACAATTAGCTATTAAAACAGTATATTTCAGTATCTGAAAATAATAATAGAAGTGATTGTTAATTTTTTATTTTATTTTTTTTGCCAAATTATATTTTTAACTCATTGTATAAAAGTGTTTGATTAATTTCTCTATAGCTAATCTATTTACCAGACACCAGGGTAGATGGATAAAAAGGATAAAAATTCATCAGTTATGTAAAATAGATAATAGCTTTTTGTTAGCTTCACAATAGCTCTTTATGAATTTGTGTGTATGTATGTGTATATATACAGCATATATATATATATATATATATATATATATATATGTGTGTGTGTGTATGTATATATATATATATATATATATATATATATATATATATACTCACAAATATAAATTGGTAAATTGGTGTCCTCATGGGGAGTAATGCATTAGGGGCTTAAAATGCTTCTAAAATGAATATGAATATATAAGTTTAAAACTTATCCTTGAATTTTTATGTGAACAAACATCCTGTATTTTCCTGAACATGTAGAACCAAATGAATCAGAAAAGGGCAGTGTTGATGCATACATCATAGGGCAAATATTAACATTCTTTAGATATAAGTTTTTAAATAGAAAAATATACCAGTGGAGCAATATATTGTTTAATTTTTCATTATAACTTTGAGTCAAATTCATTGATTAATTATCATTTACAGGTTGCATTACCATGAAAACCCTATTAATAACACAGCATTGACTTGGCTATTGGTCGAAAAGTGCTTGTTTTTTGTCTATGGGAATTCAAAGGGGTTATTGGATAGTGAATTACTAGTCATCTGACAACCTATCCTTATTTAATAGGAGGTGTCTTTTTGCAATAGAAAAAATGATGTTTATACAGTTCATCATAAGACTACTAGGAAACAATAACTATTATTTTAATTATCAACTATTTCAACTGTTGCATTTTAAACAGGGTCTATGACATTAAAATATGCATAGGCTAGCTTTGTGTGTGCTTTCATACTGGTGAACATTTATTGTTGTGTATTCCAATAAAACCAATCTTTAAGCTTCAGGAGAGAATTAGGCATTCAGATAGTCAAGCCAAATTGGAAGCTAGCATGTACAAATAATTAAAAAAAAGGGTTTTTTTGTGTTTAATTTTACAAACAGGGGCAGCTTAGATGAGATCCATTATTTGTGCATTATGAGCAAGAGACAATAGAGAAAGATAGAGATTTAACATTTCAGTTGTTCTTTTCACATTTGTTTTCACTTGTGCTATGAAATGACAATTAATGATATTTTTGCTTTGCCTCAGTGGTCTTTCCTGTACAACATATTATATGTTAGTATGTTGACAAAGCTAGAACAATATTGTATGCTATATCCATTAAATATTGAGCTTTTAAGATAAGAGGGGGCAAAATACAGTTGTGTTTTATGAGGGGGGGGGGTTGTTTGTTCTTAAAGACACTGCAGAAAACAAAACGTATTCATATTTTTATAGGATAAATTAGTAGTGATTCTGTTAAACATTTTTTTGTTTGGACGAATTAAATAAATTAGATTGTTTAATGTATTTTCAGTGACACCAGAGCATGGAAATGTTGCAGCTGTAATGTTTGACAGCCTTTGGTGCAGTTTATAGGGGGAGGCGGCACTGGAAGAGACTGAGAAAGGAAGAAACATAAGGAAAAGGAGAGAAAAGGAGGGGGAGAAAGAAACCAGACTGAACAGACTAAGGGAACATAGAAAGAAATACCGAGGGACGGAAAATATATAGGTAGCAAATGGAGAAAGGATTGAGTGTGGGAGAAAGTCTAAGAGGGAGGCAACTAGGGAAATAATATAAAGAGTAAAAAGGCAAACAAAAACATGAAGCATTTGTTAAAATGATGGTATGAAAATTCAGTGGACACCTTTGTGCACATGTCTAGTTTTGTGCAATATAAACATAGTTATATAGAGAATTTAAATGGCTGTTTCATTTACCTTGCTTTTTGGACTAGATAATTGTATGTACATTTAAATAAACATATGCAGTGTATTGTTCTCTGTTACATTTCTATGTAGACACAAAAAGACAAAAGGTCTTCAAAATTCTTTTTATGTTAACAGTATCAGTGTATAAGTGAATCATCATTACACAGTGGAGTTTGTCTAACATTATCTTCTATATACATACACATACAATTAAGTTTATTGTGTATGCTTATATAAATACATATGCAAGGGAATGTACATATATTAAATAGACATATATTTGTATACTTCGAAAAATGACCTTATTTAAAATGAGTAGCTGCAATCATTTCAGCCAATAGCATTCCTCTATAACCACAGATAAAAGGGTTTTCATACTAGCATTTTCTTGGTATATATAAAGAGATGCACTTCCAAGTATTGTACTCACACATTCTGTATAGATTAAGATCAAATATACAGTTTTGCAGTAAATCTAAAAAATAAAAAAAACCATAAAGGTATATACAAAGCAAAAACTACAGACAAAGACTCAGTGGTTAGACAGTTGATGATTTGCAGACATAGACCTTGTAAGACACACACATTTTACCTAAACTCATAGACAAGAGAAGATTATGTGCTACTGGCTCAGTATGCTGCAGTATATTTTCGCTGTAACCACCATCTTCATGTTGTAATTGTTATTGAGCATCTATATTGCCACCACACATAGTGGGTATTGTTAATGGTCCTTGTTGAGATAACATAAAAATGTGGCCGTCCAATGTTCTCTGCAGTCCAAAGAGCTTTTTAGTTGGAAACTTCTAAGGAAGAGAAGAAGGGTCCCAGCTAAAAGGTAGTATAATCTTTCTACTTTTGTATTGTTTAGGTTCATATGCAAATATGAAAGAATATACTGGGAAAGATTAATTGATTATTCAAGATTATTTCTATGCTATTTGGACACTATATTAGTTATTTATTATGTGTTAGCATTTTGAGCGACACTTGCGCTGTATGATTACTACTACATATTGTTAGCATATAATAGTGAATAGCATGAATGTCCATTTTGTTACCAGTAATTTTGAGCTAAAATATATAACCCACAGAACATGTTTATTCTTTTAGAATAATTACAGGATCTAAGTAGAAGATATGTTACCACATCCCTATAATCTGAATCTGTATGTCTCTAGGCCGGAAACAGAGGTTAAATATAATACTATATTTTAGCTCAAGATTTGTAAACAGAAAGGGTAGGAAGTGACAGTGTGGCTACAAAAAGTCTGGGTCTGAGCCATATTTTTATGTTTTGTGTGATCACTTACAGTCAGGGGCGGTCCTGGCCCTATTTGCGCCCTGGGCCAACCTTGCCT
>WMED01019289.1:0-12468 GCA_019650415.1 Pipa parva | reverse complement strand
GGGGTTGTGTGGCAGGCAGAACAGCATGGGAGGGGAGTTGTGTTGGAAAGCAGCACAGTGTGAGGGGAGGATTGTGGTGCAGACAGCACAGTGTGGGAGGGTGTTATGGGGCAGACAGCAAAGTTTATTTTAAATATTGTATTTGTTCCCATTTTGTTTTGTTTTATTACTTTAAAGGAGAACTAAAGTCAAAAAATTAAAAAAGAGTTAAAATACTTACCTTATACTGAGCCGAGTGATTACAGTCACAGCATGAGCTGATTAGTCAGCTCGTGATGATTCTCCCGACACTTCTTCACAGTGCTGGCTGACTGAGAATCCAGCGCCGCAGCTCCTCCCACCCTGTTACACCTTGGGTGTTTCAGGGCTTAAACATCATCACGTTCAGTGCAGGAGCCAAAGAGAATGCTCCCCGCAATAAGCGAGGAAGGAGAAGAAGGAGCTGTGCACTGGCTTCTATGTCAGCCAGCGCGCTATGCAGGAGGCGTCGGGGGAAGCATTGGGAACCGGCTAATTATAGAACAGCTAATGCTGTGACTGTAATCAATCGGCTCAGTATAAGGTAAGTATTTTAACACTTTTTTTATTTTTTGACTTTGTGTCCTTTAAAATAAGATATGTGCAGTGTGCATAGGGATTTTCATATGTTTTTTAAAGTCTGGCCCTCCGTTGGTCTGAGGGACCGTGAACTGGCCCCCTTTGTAAAAAGTTTGGGGACCCCTGATATAGACCAATCTCACTGCTCAACCACAACCTAAAACTTTTCTCCTCTATCATAGCAAACCGCCTACAAATGATTCTAAACAGGATATTAAACAATTCACAAACGGGTTTAATCAAGTCCCGCCAATCAATCCGAAACATCAGGAAAACCATTGCCTCTATAGTTACAGCCTCACAGCAAAAACTTAAAAACTCAATCCTAATATCATATGATGCTGAAAAAGCCTTCGACCAAGTATCCTGGGAACACTTAAGGAGAATTATTAAATTCCAACATTTTGGAGACCCTTTTCTTAATGCATTCAGAGCTCAACCTCCCAGACTTCTCAACCTATAACCTGGCAGCACAATACATCCATGCGGTAGAATGGATAACAGAAAAGGAAAGACACACAAATGTCGACCTTGAACAAAGTATGACCTCCAGGATAGCTCTATCTTACTTAATCCATACCAAGCCAAGCCAATGGAAAGACCAAAACTCTGATAACCCCTTGCTGACAACAACCTGCAATGCTGGCACAAATTGAGGAAAAGAAACAAAATAAACTCATCCCAATCCATCTTTCTACCTTTCCACACAAATCCTCATTTATCTCCACACATCCCAGAGTACACTATCAAACAATGGAAAGAAGCTGGCATTAAATCCATCTACAGCATCATTGACCATCAAGGAAAGATACTCCCCTTTGAGAATCTAAGAGATCTATCCAACAATGACCAACAAGCTATATATATATATATACTATCAAATCCACTCATATACCAAATCAAAACTAAAGCATCTAACAACATCCGACTATACACACCATTTAGATGACTACAACAGAAACACAACAACAATCTCCTGCAGCACAAAAGATATCTATAAAGCTACAAATCCACCACAAGAATGGTCTAACCTAAAGACTGGCATCGCAAATTGGAAAAAAACACTTCCCCAATCTCACTCTATTACAAATAACGCAAGCCACTCTACAATCAGACAAAGCACTTGTATCAAGCATGTACCACGACCTAACATTTAAAACCCTTCACTGGACTTATCTCACTCCAATCAAACGTTTCCAGATGGGGACTCTACCCACTTCAGAATGCCCAAAATGTCATACAATGGAGGCTGACCTCTTTCACTGTCTATGGAGCTGCCCTACTATACAAACCATTTGGAAAGAAATTCAAAAATATTGTCAAAATGAATTACTGCTCAAAATAGAACCAACTCCGGAATGGGCAATATTTGGAATTCTAGACCAAAAGCAAAAACAGAATTTCAAAGCAGCCGAAAAACATCTCCTCATAAAAATAGCTGCAGCCACCAAAAAAGCTATCTTATCACGCTGGATCCAATCAACTCCTCCCCCTATCAAAACAATTCACAGCAGAATTAAATTTTTATTCAAAATGGACTGGCTAAATGCTTTAATATCAAGTGAAACCTCAATAAATGCTTTCTTCAACATTTGGAATCAATATATCAAAAAGCTTCCAATCAACATCAAAAATCAAATAAAATCACAATTTCAATATACAGCCTGGTACAGTACACAAATCCTACTTGGCCATAATCCAATAAATTAATCTAACAATTCTTTTGGTTTGGAAGTAGTCCCCTGGGGGCAGGGCGGCCATTATCTTATTATATCAGAACAATAGGTGAGCATAAGAATCACCCCAGAACGCAACAGAGACTCTATATCATCGATACATATTACCAAAGAGAAAATGGGACTGAAACTTCCCACCAAGTACTAGACCAATAACAAAGTTATTCAGTGTATAGAATACTGTAGCAAATGTTTAATTCAATGGAAAGTAACTTTAAAGTCCATATCAATTTTAATGCTACTTTGTACTACCAAACAAAACTTACAATTGACCAGTTACTGAATACTGTTATGATTGTTCTGTTCTTATTTCCTAATGTCGCAATAAAGAAATATATAAAAAACAAAATAAAACATAGTAATTTAAAAAAAGCGAATAATAATAATAATGGCATCCTTTAATATAATTAACTCATTGTTAAAAAGAAAAAATCAACAACAAACTTATTTAAACCAAGTGAGGAAGACAAGAGAAAAACAAGTCGAAGGAAAATATTTGGAAGATTTTACATGGTTATTGTATCGATTGGACCAGAATCCAGAGAGAGAGAGAGAGGAGAAGGAGGAGGCAGCAAATAATCTTTACTACAGTAGACTTGGCATTAGGAAACTCTAAGGCGCGGAATCTAAGACACACCAGGTCTTCATCCTGTCCCTCCGAAAGGAGGTATTGATTTTGCGGTGGTGCTATGTCCAAGTCACGACCCTCAAGGTTTGCTTCCATTGGTGGTAAAAGTTGTAACTAAATATTAATGTAGTCAAAAGGATAGCAATGGTCAGGGCAGGCGGCACAGATGCAGAGTCAGAAAACAGGTCACAAGGTCGGGGCAGGCGGCAAACAGACACAATCGAGAAACAGGCTGTGGTCATACACAACAAATCAGACAGGAGATATAACACATCCAGGCACATCAAAAGAGTCCTATAAATGGGTGCCGGATAAGAGGCTAAAGGCGTTTATATAGCCTCTCAACCATGATCGTGTATGTGACACAACCCTGTGACTGTGCCTGTTGCCAACCTGAAAGATCCGTGGGTATTTATGCACCAAAATAGCATGCCACCTTGACTCCTCACAAGATGGCACTCGCGACACACGCCAACGCTGGACCACATAAGAGGACCACAGGTAAGTTGCACTCCTAACAGTTATTATTACCAGTCAGATCTTAACAATGCTTAGTAACACCTTTTATACAAAAAATGTCAGATTTAATTTCTTTCCATTAATGCACATGATCAAAACCAAGTCTGGACTTACAGTCTGATATTAGAGCAGCAAACTCTCTGATATGGCTATTTGGGCTAACACTCCATAGCTACCCACACTAGTGCCTACAATAAACTCTGCATAAATCATCATAAACACCCATGTATTATTATTTAGATTGTAAGCTCTACGGGCAGGGATCTCCAGCCTCTTGTGTCAGCCAGCCTAGCACTTAAATTGTTGTTTCCTTGTGAACTCATACTTGTTTTATATAATGCACTTTTCCATGTCTATACTTTATTTGTACTGCTGAATTGTACAGCGCTGTGTAAATTTGTGCCACTTTATAAATAAAATTATACATACGTGCATTAATTATCTTTATTCATTTTGCTATCTGCATTTGCTTTTGGATGTAGCCAGTGAGATTCCGTCTGGGAATTTACTTTATGCTAAAGATCTGAACAGAATAAAATGAAAGGTAAAACAGGTTTCCCTTTCTTAGTTCTTTAGTGAAAACTTGTTTTTCTCTACCATAGTTTGGATAACTGGGAAAATCTCTATTGTGGAAAGAATAAGTCTCATCAACTCTCTGAGATAAACCGTCAACTTCATTTCCAAGTTCATCTCTATGGAAGACCCTGTCTTTTCACCATAAAATCCTTTTTCTCTTATATTATCTTTCATATTATTGAAACCTCCATAAAATGCTTTGTTATTTGGAAATTAATACCTTATTAGCTGCACCTTCTGCCTTACCCTGCCTTTTCTCTATTAACTTCCAACACCCTGTAGAATAAATAATAAATTGTGATAATTGGCCTATAATTGCTATAATTAATCACCTACACATTCCTTTAAAACATTGCTTTTCTGTCTATTTAAATTTACAGATTTCTCAATACTCCTTCCTTCAGAACCTACTCTCTCTCTGGCATTTCTGGTCTGCAGATTATACTGTATTATCCACTGAGCTTAACAGGACTTTCTAGAACTCCCAATGTGACTGTTTTCACCCACAGATCTTGACCAGATAACGACTGTTTTACTATTATAAAATGTCCTATGTGCAGTAAAAATGGGTTTAGAAAATATTTTTTAAAAATGTACTATACTTTATTTAATAAAGTAAAAAATATCACTATTTAATATTGCAATATCGATAATTTTAAGATATCTAATAGTAATTTATACAAAGATAAAATTTGTTTACCACAATATTGAAAATTCGATATTGCGATATAGATTTTTTCCCAGTATTGCGATATTGACTTTTTACAATATCACAATATCAAAAATTCAATCAAAACTTTTCAATCTGTTTGTTTCTATGGAAAATCCATAATATCAATAATTTTGATGGGAAAATTCAATATCACGATATTGAAAATTTGATTGCAATTTTTTGATAATTTTCAAATTTTTATATTGAATTTTTTTAAAAGGTCGAAAATAGCTTTTTCGACTTTAATAAATATTTGTGTAAACAATCATCTTAAACAGATTTTTTTTTATTGCAATGTTGCATTTAAGTAATACCTTAATTCAGCAAAATGAATGGTCCTCGTTAACTAAAAGTATACACTGTATGTAACGATTAATAATTTAGATAAATCACATCTCTAGGACTTACTTTTTTTATTTAGGATCTCAAGAAACAAATAAAGAAATAACAAAACCATGGAATATCAATATAACCTAAGGCAGACATACAATTGGTTACTTGTGAAAAATGTATCGTGTATCATTATGAATTATTTTTCATGAGCTGAATTGTACTGTAAAATGTCACATTTAAATATAAATGAGTGTACAGAAAACATAAGTGCATTTTAACCAATGTAACCATGTTTTAATAGATCTAAAGTTTTCTCCTGGTATATCAATATTAATATACCCTTCATTAGGTCGAAAATATCAATATAGCTGATACTGATATTTAATAAGCCCCTTCTGACTTTTTTAATAGCTGAAAAGTGCTCCACTGGTTGAGGGTGGAAAAAACCCATTATTCCCTATGGAAATGGTTTAAAGTCCCCATCAAAAAGGTTGGCGATATTGATGGGAAAGGAGCTCCACTGAAAGTAATGCAAAGTATAGCGGTATTAATGCATAAATATTTATCAATATCATTCTTTTTCAATACTAATAAATTTTATTCAGCACTTCATAAATTGAGGAAAAAAAAAAATGGGGCATAAATTAAAAAGGGTGTTAGCACGGTAAAAATTGGTGAAACAGATCGAAAGTGTCCAGCAGGAAACTCTACATGGTTCTAAATTTCTCAGATTGGCATACAGTACATACTGGGTAACAACTACAATATTTATTGTTTACTCTTGCTGATGTTATGAAGAAGATTTTTAATGAAACAGTGGCAATAAAGACATACTAAACATACATATTATTATTATATTATATTTTTTCTTAATCTACTGAATGGCACCTCTTCTGCCATGTATACATCAATGAAAGTCAGTTGCTCACCTTGTATTTAGGGAGATATTCACATTTTTATTGCAGAACCTCAAACAGCACAACATTTCAGAGTGGCATAATGACTCCCTTCAGGTCTATGTGGGTGTCAAGTTTTCTCCCTGGATGATTGATCTCTGAATGTGCCAAAATTGTGTGTATATCAGTCACCTCTTCTGCTGTGACCATTAATTACTCCAAGTTTCCTCTCCCAGGAATGATCTTTTATGGTGTGTGCCAGAAAGTGTAACTTATACAGACCAACACAGAATATATTGTAACTATAGATGCATTTGAGGAATTTTCATTTTTGGTTACTGTTCTTTTAATTAGTATTCCACGTGAAATTCCATTGGATTTAGACAGGAACCAGTGCATGTTCAGTTAAAATTTACCGTGCACTGACTTGGGGATGAGCTTTATGCTGGTTTGCCTTGTGTTTAGTTACATGCAATGCCATCTAACAAAAGCAACTTGGACTTTTCACATTTTTTATGTGTCCGTCTACTATTTTCTCCTTTTTGAAAAAGTTAAAGTGAAATATATTTAATGGTTTATAAATATATATTTTGATCTCACAATGTACCAAAATCAGTAGGTTGGTGTTTTACTCATTTTCAAGAATAGATTGATTAGTCCTTTCCTTTTTAAGATGATTTAAGTTTACAAAAATACATTATGAAGGAAGCTTCATCTGAAATATACAAGGTGCCAGTGCAAGGCCAATGCCTATAGGTGACTGTAAAGTGCCTCTCTTATATGCTGGGATTTTGAGGGGGGATCAGGTCGATCCATTCATATTATTTATTTTTAAATATTTAACGTGACTTTTGAGATTTCACTTTGCATGAAATTATGAGTCAAAGATAAAGCACTTTAACTCACAGAATAATTTTGTCTGATTATTTGCACAAAGGGAAATGATAAGTTATTGGGTGTGGCCTAAGGTGCCAAGCTTTCTGTTATAATCTTCAGTTGTTCTCTAAACTTGGCAGTTTAATTGGAAACGTTTCATCATCAAACAAGATGACATCTTCAGTGCTTGGTAGTAAGATACTGTTTCCTGAATGCTTGTGTTTATATAGGTTCTGTGTAAGTGTGCTGGTAGCTGATTGGTTGTTGAAGCTTTGTAATTTCAGTTTATATGGTTATGACTGGCTTGTTCTTGAGGATGTATAAAATTGCTAAATTGTGTATCTCTTCTCAAGCCTTTCACTTGCATAAGTTCATATACTTTGTCTAAATCTATATGTCTGTTTACTGCTCTACTTGATGAATACCAAGCCTCTAGAAATTCCCTAGCCTGTTTTGTCTTAGTCTGAGTAAGTGCTTTAATGTTGTCAAGATCAAACTTTTCCTTCTTGATCTTGATGAATTGACATTAAAAAGAATCTGTCATGTCTTTTGATAGCCAGCGAGTGTTCGTGAAGTCTTGTAGAAAGTTTTCTTCCTGTTTGTCCAATGTAATGTTTCTCACAATCCTGACATTGTATCTTGTATGTTAGGTTTCTCTTATCTTTCATTTTGATTGTATCCTTTGGTCTTGAAAATAGCTGTCTTAGAGTAGTGGTTGGTTTTTGGGTTAACACAATTCCATGTGGTTTGAGAATACTTGCTGTCATTTCTGATATATTCTTAACAGTATATGTATTATATATGTATATATATGTATATATATGTATATGAACTAATGCGAGTGAAAGACTTGAGAAGATACACAATTCAGCAATTTGATACGTCCTCAAGAACAAGCCAGTCATAACCATATCAAACTAAAATCTTAGAGATTCAACAACCAATCAGCTACCAGCCCAATTATACACAGAACCTATATAAACACAAGCATTCAGGAAACAGCATATTACTACCATGCACTGAATTTGTCACCTTGTTTGATAAAGAAACGTTTGCAATTAAACTGCCAAGTTCGAAGAACAACTGAAGATTATAACTTACTACCCAAACTACCGGCACAACCAGTCTTCAAAACAATATCAAGCATTCTGTGCCTGTAAGCTCCAGAGATGTAAATCGGGCACTAAAAGCAAAATGTATAACAAAACAGAAATGTTGTTCCTAATATCATGTTAGTTTTTTTAAAAGCTCTTGGTTGCCGCTACAACAAACAAATCCCAGTAATTTATTTAAAATTGCATCCCAACTGAGAAAAGATAGATACACAAATTAAAATGCAAGTAATTCACTGTATGAGACATTAGTCACTCTAACGAACCAGACAAATCTACAACTCTGCATTCAATATATTTTGTCTTAGTAATATGCCTTAATTAGTGCAGAGCTCTGAACAAGTAAACATGCCATAATGCTAATGGTGGAATTTCTCATTTCCCTTCAATAGAGCTGCAAAGTTATATGTTATAAAAACAGAATTGTTAAATGGTTGGTGTAAGCATATAAAACTAGTGGTAAAAAGTAAAACTGTATTTTTTTTTTCTGTTGATGACAATCATAGGCTATTAGTGTTTTGAATTTTTTTAAGATTTGTGTTTTATTTCTTTCTATATTAAATCATAAAGTTACGAAGAACATATTGTGTGTTCCGCCACACATTTTGACACATGTTGTGCTTATCATATTGAAATGTTATCAAACTAATATAGTAAGAAAATGCAAAGGATATTCTCATTTTTCCCATATTTGATAATTTAGGCAATTCAATTTTTCCAATGTAATCTAACTTGCATTTTGGGGCATAGTTTGTATCCTGTTATGTAGCTTAGACAAGCTTTTTGTATTGAAATAATCTAGCGTTAGTGTATATAGGCTGTTGTATTCAAAGGTGTTATATGATTTAACCTTGCCTGTTTAGTCCAGCTGTTTAGTCTTGTTGCTTCGTTTTGCCTTAGATAGACAATTTGAAGGTGATCAGCCATGGGAACTCTTATGATTTCATTCAAGTCCCATTTGCTGCTGGTATATAAAGTCTCTGCATGAAAAACTGTGCTTTTAGTTTTTGAGCATAGGATGAAAGAGGTTCTTCTTCCAATGACTTTCAAGAGCTTACCAATAAATAGCATTCAAGTAGACTGATCTAACTTGGAAAATCCTGGTAGGCATGTGTCAGGAGAAGTTAGGGGTTTGCAGGACACCACAGCTGGTTTGGCATTGGCCCCTCCTAGGGAACGTAATCTAAGGGAACCCCTGTCTTTACCCATAACCCCCATAAGTATGTATGGTGTTTGCTGCAAGAGGATTCCTAGATCATGGACCCTGGGAGAGCCACCCACTGGTGGTGCTGAGGTGGGTAGTGGAGGAGTAGGAGGGAACTTCCCAAAACAGGATCACAGATAGCCAGGTACACAAGGAGTTAAGATCAAACTGGAGACAAGCTGACTGCAGCTGATAATCCTCTGGGTTGAACTGGATAAAAGCAGACTGAAGCAGGAATTCAACAGGATCTTTGCAAAACAAACAGTCAAAGACTCATTACAGGCTAGATCAGGAACACAAAAATTAGATTCTATAATTAGGCAAGGAAACAGCCAGCTTGCAGAGAATATATAGCCAGGGCCTAGTGGGTATTGGCTGGCAACCAGCTTCCAGATAGGCTCTTGTGCAAGGTGAGAAAACAGTTGCAAGCAGGGCAGGGATCAGGAACTACTAAAGCCGCAAGGCATGAAACCTCAGGTGGATCTATGGCAAAGATGTAAGATCACCGCTTGTGGATGGACTGTCCAGGGTTCAAATCCTGGGACCAGAGCAACTGCTGTGTTACAGCATGTAATTCGCCATATCAAGGAAAGCTTAGGAGCTCAAAGCCTCACTGAGACTAAAGAATTATTGTCCAGGTCCATGTAGAGAGGATAAGTAAGTTCAACTAGGGACTCCAACAATTAGGGTCAATTTGCTGGACTAGTCCTGGTGGAATGCTGCAGTCACTACTTAACATCGGGGATTCCCTAGAAGAGCGAGATCAATTATTCATTCTAGTCTACAAAAAACATTGTCCTGCCTTTGGTAAATGACTATTATTTTAGTAAAAGATGCTACAGTCCATTGCTTTGTTTGTTGCTATTGTATTTGCAAATAGCTCTCATAGTAATCTCCACTGTCAAATATAGTTTTGCAAATGTAGTTGGCATCTTCCAAACTTGTGGATTTTAGATTATCATTTGTTTTTGAGGGAGGACTTGATTATTTTTTGTAATATACACTACTTAAGAAAAAGGCACTAATAGAAAAAAGAAGGGTATCAACAAGAAATAATCTTGTAAAAACATTATGTCAAGACCAGTCATGCTTTCCATTGGTCAAAAAAATGCAGTTTTTTTTATAAAGCAAAGAGATGGAACATATAAGTTCTGAAAATTTCAACAAATAAATAATTAAGACATTGTATTAATTCTCAGTAGAAAACCATTACTTTGTTAAATTTACAGAAGTTCTTAAATCATGAAAACTCCCAGTTAAGTATGGTTTTATTTTGTTTTCTTTTAGGATCTCCACAGAAAACCGTATCAACAAAACAAGATTGTGACGAACAAAAACAAGAAAAAGTAGAAGATAAAGGAAGTGAAAGTGGAACTTCCTGCAATGAATTGTCCACATCAAGTTGTGACAGTCAATCAGAAGCGAGTACCCCTCAAGAAAATATACCTGTACTCTCACAATCTGCCACTCACCAACCAAATACCTTAACTCTGGATCGTCCTTCTAAGAAAAACCATGTTCAGTGGGTACACCCACCAGACAAACGTAGGAATAGTGAGCTCTTTCAATCCTTAATTAGTAGGTCTAGGGAAACAAATCTCTCTAAAAGGAAAGTATGTGAGAAGCCAAGTGTTGAAGAAGAAATGAAAAAATGTATACAAGATTTTCAAAAAATTAAAATACCAGCTTTTTTTCCTGAGCAAAAACGTCCATGGCAGACGGAATTATTAAAAAAATATGATTTATAGAAAAGTGTTGCTGAAAAATGCATTCTCATATGTTGTGTATATTGATACAGCAATGAATTTTCTCAATGCAGAACTATTGAAAACTATGGATTTGTCAGTATGGATAATATGGTAATATCTATTTCTCAGTTAAAGATAATATGCAGAGCTAAGTCTAAGATCAAATGTTGTCTGGAAGCAGTTTTGAGTTGGGGGGGGAAAAACTTTCTGCATGGCTAAGATTTCACAGGTTATCTACTTTTGTCACATTTCTATTATGTAGAAACTTTCTTCTAATCAATTTTCACTTGTTGCTGTTAATATGAATTTTTGTGAACAATTTTAAGAAAAAGAACAAGAATCGGTTTAGTAGATAAGACTGTTTTATGTCAATGTGAATGCAATAAAGCAAATATAGTATATTCAGATCGCATGGCCATAATGTTTGAAACAACAAAACAATTAATATGAGATGATTTTTTGCTTACCTTGAAGAAAAAATATAGTTTTATGACACTGATATACTTTCAGTTTATTACTCCTGCAAATGCTCAAGTAAACTATCTGATGCTAGATTATTCAACAAAGAGATACTTATTTTATGTACTTTATTTATTGCTCACTGATTATACTCACTTTATACTAATAACACCCACTATTGATCATGGCTAACATTATCATAAATACTATAATTCATGCAAGGTTTTACGAAAAATATGAAGAAAGCCTCTCTTTGCATGAGAGTGTGGGGGGGGGGGGGTTATTCGCTAAGGTGCAATTTCAATTGTTGAATTCTCAAACAGTGGATTCCCATAGCAAATCCGCAACAATTTCCATATTGTAAAGTTGTGACAATTTTTTGATGTGAAGATTGCGTCAATTTTCCCATAATAAAGTCCCGACTGCGACAATAATATTCTCATTATAAAGATGCGACTGCGACAATAGCAGCCTATTGCGACTGTCTTTATCTGGCGAATTCACACCTATATGCAACAATTTGGACTTTAGTGAATAACCCCCTTTGATTTATACAGTATAAAAACGTGAAATGCAACCCCTAATCTACAGTTGTGCAATGAATAAACTTGAAAAAATTCACCCAATGCCAAATGTGTAGCGCCTGTTAGTAAATGTCAATAATTCAAAAATCGTCCAAAGTCAATTTAAGATCCTGTGCTCAAACCACTAAGGTGCCTGCTTCTGCGCCTCAAATAATTGACAAGATCACAGTTCCATAAACGTTATGGTGGGTGGTAGCGCTGGAAAAAATAAACAGAAAAGGGCAAAAAGGGTTGCCCCTAGTGTGATACAGTTAATGGATAAGTCAGGGTAATTTAAAATCAAAAATTTTAAACTTGACAAGCACATTTACCAGCTCCTGAGGAAGCCGAGATTTCTTGGTGAAACGCGTAGAGCAATACACTTGTCTTTTAAAAAAGCGATTTTTACACTGACTAAATGTGAGTACCAGAATTTTGTTAATAAATGCTTCTTAATATTTGCAATACTGCACTATTGGGATTTCTGTCTTCTTCACATGTATGAGGTC
>WMED01019288.1:0-12468 GCA_019650415.1 Pipa parva | reverse complement strand
ACTCACCTCCTCATAGAAGCTAATTAAATTTGTTTGGCAGGATCGATTTCTCATAAACTTGTCCCTATTTACTCACAATGAATTAGATATAGGTAATGTATTGTTATCGCAATTAAGCGATTTTCATCCTCTTTGTGCAGTTTTCAAATTATATGAGATTGGAGTATGAGCGCTCATACTAATTCACACAGACACCGGAGCAATTGGTATCAATGCAAAACTTCTGCTCTTTATTCCCCTTACCAGACTTTTTATACCATATATGACACACAGGAAAAGAGTGGTTTCAACATTGGTTAGCAGTGATATGCAGTAAATGGCTATTTACATAGTTCATTGATGCTTAACCCTGCTACCCAATCCCCCCCAGCTATAAACCCACTCACCAATCACTGTTAGAACAAAGACCAGATAGATTCAAGGTAGGGTAGTATGTGCTGCTTATATATACATTGCTACCAGATATGGCATAAATAGCCAAACCCGAGTATAAAATTTAATTTCATCAAACTATATCGCTCACAGTATTATTACAGTCCAATTTATAGCTTCATTCTCCCTTAAAACCAGATTTTACTCGGCTTTTATTAAAGACCAACTAAACCACTGCTGTGAAGTGAATTATAATTAAAGTTTACTTCTTGGCAAGAGGAAACCATACAAGGAAAATTTGGAAATCACAAGCAATATAGAAACCCAAGTTGCAGTTTGGTTTGTAAGCTGCTGAATTCACAGCTGCCATTCTGTAAGCTGCACTAGCTGCCTGGTCTCTTCTTACTCCCTTGTGCAACTATTGCTGGTGGTCACCTATACTACAGGAACCAATTAGCAGCACCTCTCACCTGGAAGCTGTGACATTTACCTGGTATGACATACTTCACCAGTTACAGATACACAGGAGAAAGAAAAGACTGGTGCAGTGGCTGAGGGGCAGTGTGTCAGCTGAACAACTAGTTCCTTCAGAAAAGGTACATTTTTTTAAATATGTGTTTAATAACCTTTACATGTGCTTCTTTTATTCCCTGATCCCAGACTTCTCTTTTAAAAAATGACATCAAAATGACATCACTTAAAAGGTGCAACTTCCAGTTTTCAGAGCATCTGATTTTAAAGCTGCTGGAATTAGTTAGGTACATGGAGGTGTCGTGGAAATACAACTACCTCTGTCTGTCGGGGTCTGAATCTCTGAAAGGAAGAAATTTATACAGATCTGTATTGAGAAATTAGCTTAAAACAATGACACACATAAGTCTGTCATTCTAAAAGCATTTCTGGTTTTAATGATTGATTCACATTATTTTATAACAAAGTTTGTTAATCTGGAAAATAGCTGATCATACAAAAACAAGACTAGATGCTGATTGGCTAAGCAGATTAAACATACATGTGACACTGTTGTGCTATAGAACACCAACTTCCAGACAGATGATAAGACCACCGTCTCCTACAGAAGGACATTTTCTATGAAATTGCAGAACTAGCTGTTTACGATCCATGCGGGTGCAAAAACATTTACTTTAAAAACACTTAATGTCAAGGTTATATAGTTTGAGTAATAATTGCTGAAGGTATAGTTAATTCTTAGTCTAAAAGTCCATGTTGAAAGAATATATGAGTCCATATGGATATTTAGGCTAAATGCCAGTCCATAAGTATGTCCTTAGAGCGAAACATATAAAGTCCAAAAACATGTCCATAACAGAGGTAAAATGCTATTCTGAAAGGGGCCTTAAGTGTTTCACATTGAATAAATATAAATCTGTGGTTTTGTTAGGTAGAAAGTTTCCAAAAGTATTTATAAACAAATGTGACAACTAGCAGTGCTCTGCAATGCTGATAGCACAAATAGTGCTTCAGTATCAGCGTAGGTAAAACAGGATCACACTCTGGAATTGTGTTACATCATCATTGAAGCACTTCACTGAAATGAGAACTCGAAGGTCAAAGTGAATTCCCATCACTTTCAGGTCACTGCACTTTAAAGGAGAACTAAAGATTAAAAAAAGACATATTAAGAACTTACTTTATATTAAGTTGCACTGATGCAGGCACAGGTTCACCTGTACTGTAATTTCTCTTCACTGAGACAGACTTCACAGCACTTAGGTTGACACAGGAGACCACTTATCAAATTGGCAGTGCAAAAGGGTTTCAACGACATCACATTCATTGTGGGGCAAATGAAAATGGTCCCCGCAATGAGCGCATGATGTGTGAGCCCTGTTTCAGACGTCTGCAGAGCTTCGCGCTGGCTCCTGTGTCAGCCTAAGCGCTGTGAAGTTTGCCTTGGTGCAGAGAAATTACAATACAGATGAAGCTGTAACTACATCGGTTCAACTTAAAATAAGTTAAGTTTTTAATATGTTTTTTTTTTAGCTTTAGTTCTTTAATTCTCTATTTAGATTGTAAGCTCTATGGGGCAGGGACGTCCATCCTCTTGTGTCAATCACAACCTGGCACTGTGATTTTACGCTTGTACGTTACTCACTTGTAATGTGTAATGCACTTTTCCCATGTCTGTCTTATATTTGTATTGCTGAATAGTACAGCACTGCGTAAATCTGTGGCACTTTATCAATAAAATTATACATAAATATATATATATATACTCCTTATTCAGTAAACAGAGGATTTTCCGTGACTGCGTCAGTAGACATCTCTTGTGTAGTGTGGCATAGCACTATCAGTGGTACAGGACCCTGATAGGTGTCACACTTTAATGACTTCACTGATTGAATTCTGTGCCCATTATATCAATTTACTTCACAATTATTTTTTCACTTCATTCGTCTGTTTTATATTTCTATTTCATAATGAAAAACTAGCATTGTCTAGGGTTAATTTGGCCACACTAATTTATGTCATTTTATAGGCCACTGGGAAAAAAATTCATGTTTGTGAATCTTCTCAAATGCTCAAAAACACATCATGGGGGTTATTGACTAAAGTGAGAATTTGACTGTTGAATTCACAAACAGCGGATTCCAAGTGGATTTTACTGTTCTATCTGGATTATCCATTAACTAGATGAAGTGGTAAGTGAATAGGGTTATTTTGAAGGCACGTGTCTTTTTTTTCACCTCACATATTAAGCAGCAATGTTGTTGCACATGACCAACAGAAATGTTTAGTTATCATGGTTTAGCTAGTCTGCCTGACTTTATGTGGTTTCACTTATATGCTGACTAAACAGTATCTTTGAGTTTCCCCATGCTGAATGTGTTTGATAAACTTGTGTAAGAACTCAACCACATCAGTAAGCTTTAATTCTAGTATTACTGTTAATTTTTAACTCCACTTAAATTTCTAAAGTCCCTACTACATAAGACATGGAATAGTCAGGTTTGCAAATGAATTGTTTTATGCCATTTCACTAATAATAGAATTTGGAATGCAGTTTAGTTTTTTTCAGTTGAAAATGTTCATTATGTCAGCAAAAGTTTTTAAAAAACTCCTCCTGACACCTCCTTCTTGCTCCAAATTTAGTTTTCTGGAAAAAAAAATCTAAAAAATTATAAATTACAAATGGCAAATACATACCTTTAGCAATCTTGGCATAGAAAGCTGGATCTTGTGGACACAGATTTCCTGGAAAAAAAGGAAAATGCAGTTATCACTTTTCTTTAAAAATTAGAACAGCCAAAAAGAAAATAACTTTCCCAAATTATATGTTTTCTGAAACACATTCATTACATTATCTATCTATCTATTTATATATATATATATATATTCGCCAGATAAAGACAGTCGCAATAGGCTGCTACTGTCGCAGTTGCGTCTTTATAATGAGAATATTGTCGCAGTCGCGACTTTATTATGGGAAAATTGTCACAATCTTAACTTTAAAAAATTGTCTCAACTTTAAAATGGGGAAATTGTCACGGATTTGCTATGGGAATCCGCTGTTTGCGAATTCGACAGTCGAATTCGTATTTTAGTGAATAACCCCCTTACTATCCAGCTCTGTCGATCCCTGTTGCTGCTGCAGACTCCGTGTGTTCCTGTTCACTTGTTGCTTGTAGCAAAGACCATACCTCCTGGTGGATGTAAAAGAATGAGCTAACTTCATCTGCTTTTCTTTTGTGCTACTAGATCTTGCTCTGAGAAATTTCATAGGCTCTGTGAAAGTTTCAGACTGCTTTTCTAATAGAACACCCTATTGCATCGTTTCTGTGTCTTCCTACTAATGCTTCCAATATAACCTGAATAACCTAGCCCAAAATGACACAGAGTGGAAATGAATTTGTTTCTCCCACAGTGAATCCGTTGTTCTATGCAGGTAGGTTCATGAAAGTATACATCATGTAGATCCAGATTTGCCAACCAATCTCCCACTGAGATTATGAGATTACTTGATTCTTAGACCAAAAGTTCTTCATCTTAAATCTTTTTTTTTGTTTTTCAAAATATGCGTTGAAAGTTCCCATATCTAATCCTTGAAATTTTGAGGAACTTTTTCTCTCATTTCCACAAATAAAAGGCTTCTCTGGATTCAGGTTTAGTCCGGTGTCATTTACTGGAAGTCCTTGAGTAGGATTTTCTCCTTCTGACACCAAGTTTACTCTGTCATAAACTGCTTTTTTTGTATTTATTCACTTTTATATAGCACTGCTATATTTACACAGTGCTTTACAGAGGTTCATCATTCACTTCAGTCCCTGCCCCGTGGAGCTTACAATCTTGTTTTTCCCTATTCAGTCACACACAAGCAGATGTATGTTTTTAGATTGTGGGAGGAAACTGGAGTGCCCGGAGGAAACCCACACAGGTGCGGGGAAAACATACAAACTCCATGCAGATGAAGTCCAGGGTGAAACTGAACCCAGGACCCAGCGCTGCACGGCAGCAGTGCTAACCACTGAGCTACCGCACTGCCCACTTTGTAAATTCTTTCCCAGACTTGTATTAGCCAGATGCCCAAAAGGACCAGTCCTTGGGCAAAATTTATTAAAATAGGCAAATTACCGACATCATGATATTGATACCATCAATATCGCTATATCAGAATTTTACCGATATCAATATTTCAGCCGTTCTGCCGTTGAAATCAATGGTTCAGCCGAAATTCGATTTCACGATATCGGTAGTATCGATATGGCGATATCGGTAAAATTCCAATATCACTATATCGATGGTATAGATATTGGTAAAAACCCGTTCGATATCGCGATATTGATGCTATCGCTTTTAATAAATTTCACTTGTCTTTGTTGTTTCTTTTTTCCTTTCTTGCAGCAACAAGACACTTTTACCTCTTTAAGCCTTTTAGATTATGGCATTTAATTTCTCTGCAAAGAGCATCTCATGATCTTCAAAAGGCAATTGGCACAGACTAGGCTAACTAGGACTATTAAAGCCTCAGTCATAAATGAAATTGCTGCTTTACAATTGGCTAGCAGACTAGCATCTCAAAAGACAATATTGTCACTTCTAACTGCGAAAGCCATAGTGACCTTGAAAATGAAGGGACTGCTATCACTGGCCTATATACTGCACTAGCTGTAATGCTTTCTTAAGACTAAGGCCCTTATTCACCACTGTGTGCGAAGTGAGTCGAACACTATGTGGCTCACTTCGCACATTGGTGAATAAGGGCCTAAATTTCATTACTTCAAATTATATACAATAACTGATTTTTTTTTCTTCAAACCTTGCAACTGCTGCATCCACTGTTGTGGCACTATTCCATAGCTTACAATCTGACTCAAAGGAACACATTCACAATATTCCAATATATGAGGTTTCTTTTATATAATATTTCTTTCTTTTAGCAATGATTTTTTTTTATTATTATTATAAGCAAGGAACTGGAAAGGAAATCGTTTTCAGAGAAGGAAATTGTTTAGCTGCTGCTGAGGTCTTTGCTTGGAATTATACAATTTTTCTAATCAGTTCCATAATGCTGTGTCAAAACCTGTGTTAATTTCAGTTCCTTTCTTAACAGATGGTAGATGTGTGTGGCAGCTCTGAATTAGTCAATATCTCTTCCTCTGAAATATTTGAATATGAATCTGGATGCTTTTTTTAGCACAAACACCTCGGCCTGTTTTATTATCAAGGATAAGGAGCCCAGTAAACCAGCTGAGGCTTGTTCTTGAATCTGAGGTAGCTTATAGTGTCCCTCACATTTTCCCTTTGGGAAGAGAAACATTGTCAGACATCTCAGGATCTATGATTCCTAAAATGAAGGTTATATTACAGGGCTTTTATCTACTAAGAATCCATCTACCGTAACTCATAAAGCAGAAAAATAGGCTTACCTACTGTAGTGTCAGTGTTCTTCACTTTTCCTTTGCTGCTCAGCAGACAAGCCTACAGTTTTAACTAGCAGGTTTAAATGGTTTGCTACATGACGCCATTATTTGCAATCTTACACAAACTCTCAATACGACGTCTGCAAAAATATGCAAACTTCCAAGACAATTTGCAAATGGTTGTCAACAATAAGTCCACCTTAAATTGTGCAAAAACCTATTATAATACATGGCTTCATGTGTCATTCCTCACTGGGAACAATACACCAAAATATAACTATACTAGTGACAAGAACACAAAACTTTGCCATACTAAAAAACTGAGAATCCACACTAAAATGTATCCACTTCCAGACCAGGAAATATAGGTGAATTTGAACACTCCATTAACCAGTTAGACTGGAACTTTAGGCACAACTAAGTGGACAAAGCACCTCTCATCTTATTTTCCTACCTAAACCTGGTCCTGCTCCCTCCTTTCCCATTTCAGTTGATGATGTCATTATTAACCCAGTTACTTCTGCATGCTGTCTTGGGGTGACTTTTGACTCTGCTCTTTCCTTCTCTATGCACATTGCTACCAGATAAAAACTTTTGTTTTTTCCTTTGCAATATTGCCAAGATCTGTCCATTTCTCTCTCAGGCCGCTGCTAACCCCCTCATGCGTGCCCTTATCCTATCTCGCTTGGACTATTGCAATGCCCTTCTAACTGGCCATCCGGTTTCCCATCTTTTCCCGCTCCAGTCTACTCTAAATTCTACTGCTAGTATAATCTCCCTCTCTTCCCAGAATTCTCCCTCCCAATTCCTGTCTGCTCCTTGGCTCCCAATTAATAAACATATTATTTACAGTGTCCTACTTTTGCCATTCAATGTGCTTCACTCTGTTGCCCCTCCCTACATATATTCCCTTGTTTGCTTGTACACGCTTAGCTATCAACTCTGCTCTTCACAAGACAACCTCCTTCGGGAACCCCTTGCCAAAACTGCCCATTCTCGTCTTAAACCCTTCTCTCTTGCTGCCCCTTATCTATGGAATTATATACCCCTCTACCTCCGCCAAGAGCAATCCATCAATATCTACAAATCTAAATTAAAGTCTTACCTCTTGGAGCACGAGCACTGGTTTTCATGTCTATATTTTATATTTATGAAACTTTTTATTCAAAATTTCTATATTTTTTTATTTAATTGCCAACTACAGCCAAATGAACTGTCACTTTATGCTACTGCACTGGTTGCCCTCCTGCCTGTTTATGTCTTTCTCCTATTTAGAATGTAAGCTCTATGGGGCAGAGACCTCCTTCCTCTTGCTTCAGCCATGGCTTGGCACTTAGAGTGATGTATTTTCTTGATTATATGCTTGTAATTTACTTCATTTGTTCTTTGTTATACACTCACCTTGTCTGTATTATAACTGTATTGTTTGATTGTACAGCACTGCATAACTTTGTGGCGCTTTATAAATAAAAATATACTGTACATACATACATCTAACCTTTATTGGAGTGAATATGGGAGATACAGCAGGAAGAAGAGTGGGAGCCTTCCTACCAACCAATCAGCAGGCCAAGGGTCAGGGGAATAGGGAGTTGGAGGATACTTTCAATTAACTTGAAGGAGGTTTTGTTCTTTGGCCAGGAAGGTGGAAACAACCACTTGGTGAATTGCTGATGTGATGAGCTAATGCCAGAGTCCATCACTGCTTTTAATATTCTTTAATTCCCCTTCTTAAATGGTGCAGCCCTACTTAAAACATTACGTTTCAAATTGCACTTTTGTATTTGAAGGACAACTCATTTAACCTGTGATCATTATCCTTCCATTGCTATTGTGTAATGTTACCTCCAAGAACAGTTATCTGAAAAAGACAAGTGAGTAATCGGTAACTAATTTGGACAGTAATGATAAAGGTGCTTTAGTGACTCATTTATAAAGCCAGGCTGCATAAAAAAATGGTTTTGAACACACCTTGCTTCGATGTACAGTTAGAGTATGGATACATGCATATGGGTGTTTCTATAGGGCAAATATTAAAAAGATGACCTTAAACCTCATAGATATTGACATAAAAAGTGATATTCATTTTGTCCATAATTAACTTGCAAAATAACATATTTGAAAATTTTCTGTCATACCATTAAATAAGTATCATACCATTAGTATTCTGGTTTTTAGTTATTTTGTAGAACTTGGTCCTACAGCAATCATGTTTTTTGGTAAATGATCAGGGGAAAACTTAGGAGGGAAATGTAAACTTAAATTGAAATAAAGAGGTCTGGCACCACATGACCTCACAAATGACCACAATCTGTATTTATTCTTATATAAGCATGGATAGGGGTTCCTTGGATGAATAAGGTCTGTGAGGCAATCCCCTTCCAGTTTACAGGGTGGTTTGTAGAATGTTTAAGATTTGCAAGAGAACACCACAAGTCCTTGAGTTACAGCTCTGCAGATTTACTGTTAAAGTTCTGCAATTCCTGTTCCTCTACAAGTAAATCTGTCAATTGACACCATTGGGAGCTAACCTGTGGGCCACGACCTGGGTGTTCCTAGCAGCAAAACCCATTCCAGCTACAGCATCCTGGTCCAACAATCCTCCATTCCATGTAACAGTTCTCAGTCCAGTCTCCAACAGTTATTTGACATGTAATTGTCCCTTTTATATAAAATTATTTTTCAATATACATATATTATATACTTGTTTTTATTGGATTTTGCAATTATAAACATTTTCTTACAGAAACCCCTCTACTTTCACATACTTTCTCTTCTGCTGATCAGTGTGAATTTTATGCCACTGACTTGATTCACAAGCTTATGATTTCTGAGCCTGTGAGGCTGAACACCTGCAAGATTTTGATTGGTTATTCTGAATTCTCAAGCTTCTAAAGAAAAAGTATAGCTGTAAATGCTATATAGCTGATTGTGCCCAGCATCAGTAGCATACTGAGGCACAATCAGCTTTCATCTGACGATCCTATGCTTAAGATCGGGAGATGAACATCTCCCCCACTGTAGCTCTCTTTTCCCCCCATGTGATGCAGATCTTCACAAAGTATCCCCTCCCCCTTTTCAAATTATGCCAGAATAGACCAAAAGCACATGCACATGCTCAGATCAATCATAGGGGGAAAGTGAGCTGCAGCGGGAGAGACGTTCATCTCAAACCTAAGCAAAGGATCATTAGATCCTGATTGTGCCTCAGTACATTTAGTGTAATGATGCTGGGCACAATCAGCTATATAACATTTACAGCTATAGTTCTCCTTTAACGCAGTGTTGAAGGTCAGCACTGCATTACTTACACTAACATAGAAGCAGTACAAGTACTCTGAGCAGTGCTAGACCCAAATTATTTATCAGACTCCCTGCAAAACAGAAAACCGTTCCTTTTCAACACTATTTATAGCTCTTTTAGTAAAGAGCTCTTTTTGCAGATGGAGAGCAAACCTTTTTTTGAGTCTTAGTAAGAGCCAGTGTCTTTTTTGGCATAATGTAAGTGACCAGCTGATCTATCTCTACATTTCCTAGAAAGACCTATTGCATAGTTGTTAAAGGTCTCCTACAACCACCAGCATCAAAACAAACCAATTCGAAAGTCACCTCCTGCCAGCCTGGAATATATAGAAAAAAGTGTGTATGGAAGCGCTAATTATAAAGGTGACAGATAAATATAAAATTAAAGTTCACAAAGGAAATAAAGTGTATTGAATATTGTCCCAAAAACTTTTGTTAGCTTGATTTGTGCCGACCAGCTGCTGCTTCTCTTCGTGGGGAGTCGCTCAACAACCCAACCTCCAGTTAAGACAAGTCAAAATACAAATCTGTGAAGGAAGCACAACAGGAAGCATGCTCGTTTTTATATGCGATTTGACCAATTGGAATGATTTGGAGACGGAGCTTGAAGCATTCACAGTGGGAGTCCTTGTGACTGATATGCCTGTATATTAACAACATCTGGTGAGCATATAGCACCACCTGAGTGTATTAACACGAAGTTTGGGTGTCTTGCACTGTTTATTTGTTTCCATCAGCACATTTTCCAGCCACTTGTTTCTAAAAAAGCTTTGGTTACTTTTCTATCACCACAAAATACATATTGATAAGGCACTATTGTAGTGCTTCCTGTTGCGCTTCTTTCGCAGATTTGTATTTTGACTTCTCTTGTCAGCCTGAACCCCTGCATTAAAAGTCTTAATAAAAGTCTTCTGTCCTTCTGTTTAGGGAAACTAAATCCCCATTACGATTAAGGTTCATCATTTATGCAAATGAACACTAAAGTTAAGTTTGATAGTTGTATGCTCTTGGTTACAATTCAAAATTATTTCTATTAATAAAGTTTTATATTTCAAATGAAATCCATTTTACACCTGTTAAATGCTGCCCCTTTGACCCCTCAGGTTCCATTTGTTTGCATTTTAATGGACGTTGCATTATGCCTGTTCAATCAGCTACCAGTATACTGAACATTCTAATCAGCACAGCAGATGATAAAATGTGTTACAGCAATGTCTTATTTAAGATTTTTTCTAAGATGCACGCAATATATTTACAAACATGTCATAAACACGTATTCACACTTATTCAGAGGGTTTACTGCCTTTTTAAGGAACTGGCCACAGCGCAATCTCACGCCTGCCATCTTGGGTTACATCAAGTATGCAAACAGTCTCTAACACCACTCCACTAGGCTCCCACAGGAAGAAAGTGATCAGCAATCTTAACTGCATGTTCCATATACTGCAGTTAATAGGATGCCAATTTTCCAAAAGTCCAGATAGTACTACACCTAAATAGTGAACAAAAATATGCCCTGCATTTAAAGCTAGTGGCTTAAAGTGAGATCAGCTTTTGTGTTAGTGGGATAGTTACTAAAAAAGCACACTACATTTGAAAGCAGATTTTAATTCTTTTTTTATCCTCATCTCAAAGCTGAACCGGTTTATTGTTTTCTTCTCAAAAGTGATCTCCTTTATTCTCCATATTAATTATGCCCCCCTTTGAACACGTTCTGGCTCTTAGGCTTGCTTTCTGCGTTTCATGCAATCTTTGTAGTTTATTGCAAGGGAAGTGATTTGGCTTGCATTTAGATAGAGGGAATGGGTATGGATCTTTTTCATGCTAGGCAAAACTATGAGTAAATGCAGTTTTAAATATTTTATTACAGTGTGAACATAGAATATAATATTAGAAAGCGGACACCAAAAGTGCCTTTTTTGTGCTCAAAATAACAAGACTCAAGCTATTGTCTTTGTATTTCCAGTGCAGTGTTGATGTAGGAAGAAAGGAACGCAGTTCTTCATTCAGGATGCTTCTCATCTGGTGGAGGTTCATGTTGTGCAAGCTACATGAAAAAAACAATTAGATCATTTTAAATTTAAAATTTCCAGCACTAAATCATATGAAAATATGGAATGGAAAATAAGAAAGAGCCAAAATGATTACACTAGACACATTCTTCATACAAATTACGGTATAATATAAAGACTGATAAATATAAAACAAACTAGCTTCTTTATATTCAGGCACCTGAATAAAATGTTCCAAGAAGAAACATCTATACTAACATTCTGCTTTAAAGCAAATCGCAAAAAAGTAAAATTACTTTTGGCATGTAGGAATTATCTGCCTATTGCTAAACTAATCCCATTGAATATGGTATCCTTGGGACTTTGAATACAGTATACCTTTAGGGATGTCTTATTTAGTGGCTGTTTAGTGAAAAATAAATAGCTCTTCAGAAGGATGATAGAAGTAAGACACAAGCAGTCAAACATACTGCAGTAGTTATTCAAATGTGTAATTTTTGTAAAACCAGAACATTTCGGGCAACAAGAACACACAAACACAGTAGTGCACCAGCTATTTAAAGGAGACCCTAGAGCCAAAAAATAAAAAAGGGCTGTTAAAATACTTACCTTATACAGAGCCGATTGATTATAGTCACAACGCTTCCTTGACAGTGCACAGGCTGACTAAGAAGCCAGCCTTATTACAGCACAGCTCATGCTGTGACTTCAATCAATCGGCTCTGTATAAGGTAAGTATTTTAATAATTCTTTTTAATTTTTTTTTTGCTTTAGTTCTCCTTTAAAGGACCCGATCGGTCACAGGAGCCAATAGGAACCCAGAAGCGCATATGATCAGCGCTTCCGGGTTCCTTCACTTCTGATGTGCTGCCGGCAGTGGCAGCAACAGCACGCGCTGC